>CM059426.1:209688296-209858296 GCA_030390025.1 Squalus acanthias | reverse complement strand
ACAGCGCCAGGGACCCGGGTTCGAATCTGGCCTCGCGTGACTGTCTGTGTGGAGTTTGCACATTCTCCCCGTGTCTGCGTGGGTTTCCTCCGGGTGCTCCGGTTTCCTCCCACAATCCAAAGATGTGCGGGTTAGGTTGATTTGGCTATGATAAATTGACCCTTGGTGTTGGGGGGGATTAAATACGTGGGGTTACGGGGATAGGATGGGATATGTGTCGGTGCAGGCTCGATGGGCCGAAATGGCCTCTATCTGCACTGTGGGGATTCTGTGATTCTGTGAGAAGGTGCAGGGTTCCAAACCCCACTACAGGCAATTCTGACGAGTGGAGTGGAGTGGGAGCTCCGGCTTTGAATTCTGGGTTGACAAACAGTGGGTTACTCACAGCTGGTTGGTGGGTGGCCTCCTCCCCCCTCCCCCGCTTTGCCGTATGGGCTGTGGGAGGCCGTTAAACCCTCCAGCTATATCGGACTAACCATCCTATCAGTTGGTATAAAGATGGTTGTGGCCATGGATGCAGCGTTAACGCTGTCAGTCAGACTGTTAATCAGCCTTCCACTACTTCACACCGAGAGAAAACACAAAAAGAAGAAGAGGTGAATGTAGTGTAGCTAAGCCTACTTCTGCAACTTAATAGCAGCAAATAATTATAATACACAACTTTTTTTTTAAAAGCTGGGTGCTCATAAAGCAAAATGTATTTATTTTCAGTGAGTACAGCCGTACGGAAGGTTCGAGCTCCATGGAGTGGCTGAATCATAGCAACTGTCGGCACAGAAGGAGGCCATTCGGCCCATTGTGTCCGTGCCGGCCGACAAAGAGCTATCCAGCCTAATCCCACTTTCCAGCTCTTGGTCCGTAGCCCTGCAGGTTACAGCACTTCAAGTGCATATCCAAGTACTTTTTAAATGTGATGAGGGTTTCTGCCTCTACCACTCTTTCAGGCAGTGAGTTCCAGATCCCCCACCACCCTCTGGATGAAAAAGGTTCACCTCAACTCCCCTCTAAACCTCCTTCCAATTACTTTAAATCTATGCCCCCTGCTAAGGGAAATAGATCCTTTCTATCCACTCTATCTAGGCCCATTATAATTTTATGCACCTCAATTAAATCTCCCCTCAACCTCCTCTGTTCCAAAGAAAACAACCCTAGCCTATCCAATCTTTCCTCATAGCTAAAATTCCCCAGCCCAGGCAACATCCTGGTAAATCTCCTCTGCACCCCCTCTAGTGCAATCACATCCTTCCTGTAATGTGAGTTCATCAAATCTCCAACTGCTGAAGCCAGAGTCTCAGATGGACCATCATGGCAATGGCACCAGACAGAGACCAGCCATGTCTCCACAGGGAGGGAGGGCACTATGGTTATATAGAAAGAGTGTAGAAGGAGCATGCCAGGAGCAGCACCAGACGTACCTAAAAATGTGATGCCAACCTGGGGAAGCTGCAACACAGGACTACATGCATGCTAAAAAGCGGAAGCAGCGTGCTATAGACAGGGCTAAGCAATCCCACAAGCAACAGATCAGATCAAAGCTCTGCAGTCCTGCCACATCCAGTCGTGAATGGTGGTGGACCATTAAACAACTAACGGGAGGAGGAGGAGGCTCCATGAATACCCCCATCCTCAATGATGGTGGAGCCCAGCACGTGAGTGCAAAAGACAAGACTGAAGCATTTGCAACCATCTTTAGCCAGAAGTGCCGAGTGGATGATCCATATCGGCCTCCTCCTGAGGTCCCCACCATCACAGAAGCCATTCTTCAGCCAATTCAATTCACTCCACTTGATATCAAGAAACGGCTGAGCGCACTGGATACAGCAAAGGCTATGGGCCCCGACATCATCCCGGCTATCGTGCTGAAGACTTTGCTCCAGAACTAGACGCGTCTCTAGCCAAGCTGTTCCAGTACAGCTACAACACTGGCATCTATCCGACAATGTGGAAAACCGCCCAGGTACGTCCTGTCCACAAAAATCAGGACAAATCTAATCCGGCCAATTACCGCCCCATCAGTCTACTCTCAATCATCAGCAAAGTGATGGAAGGTGTCATCGACAGTGCTATCAAACAGCACTTACTCACCTAAAACCTGCTCACTGATGCCCAGTTTAGGTTCCGCCAGGACCACTCGGCTCCAGACATCATTACAGCCTTGGTCCAAACATGGACAAAGGAGCTGAATTCCAGAGGTGAGGTGAGAGTGACTGCCCTTGACATCAAGGCAGCATTTGACTGAGTGTGGCATCAAGGAGCCCTAGTAAAACTGAAGTCAATGGGAATCGAGGGGAATAGTCTCCACTGGCTGGAATCATACCTAGCACAAAGGAAGATGGTTGTGGTGGATGCAGGTCAATCATCATAGCCCCAGGACATTGCTGCAGGAGTTCGTCAGGGCAGTGTCCTAGGCCCAACCATCTTCAGCTGCTTCATCAATGACCTTCCCTCCACCATAAAGTCAAAAGTGGGGATGTTCGTTGATGACTGCAGTGTTCAGCGCCATTCACAACTCCTCAGATAATGAAGCAGTCCATGCCCACATGCAGCAAGATCTGCACGACATTCAGGCCTGGGCTGATAAGTGGCAGTTAACATTCACGCCACACAAGTGCCAGGCAATGACTATCTCCAACAAGCGAGAGTCTAACCATCGCCCCTTGACATTCAACGGCATTACCATCGCCGAATCCACCACCATCAACATCCTGGGGGTCACCATTGACCAGAAACTTAACTAGACAAGCCACATAAATACTGTGGCAACAAGAGCAGGTCAGAGGTTGGGTATTCTATGATGAGTGTCTCACCTCCTGACTCCCCAAAGGCTTTCCACCATCTACACAAGTCAGGAGTGTGATGGAATACTCTCCACTTGCCTGGATGACTGCAGCTCCAACAACACTCAAGAAGCTCGACACCATCCAAGACAAAGCAGCCCACTTGATTGGCACCCCATCCACCACCTTAAAAATTCACTCCCTCCATCACCAGCGTACCGTGGCTGCAGTGTGTACCATCTACAAGATGTACTGCAGCAACTCGCCAAGGCTTCTTCGGCAGCACCTCCCAAACACGCGACTTCCACCTAGAAGGACAAGGGCAGCAGGTGCATGGGAACACCACCACCTCCAAGTTCCCCTCCAAGTCACACACCATCCTGACTTAGAAATATATCGGCCGATCCTTCATCATCGCTGCGTCAAAATCCTGGAACTCCCTCCCTAACAGCACTGTGGGAGCACCTTCACCACACGGGACTGCAGCGGTTCAAGAAGGCGGCTCACCACCACCTTCTCAAGGGCAACTAGGGATGGGCAATAAATGTTGGCCTTGCCAGCGACACCCACTGAACGAATAAAAAAAATATCGAAAGAGGCAGGGGAGGCGGAATTTTTAGCTTGCATCCATAGATGTTATTTTTGTTGGGTAAACGTATCAAGGGACATGGAGCTAAGGCGGATCAATGGACGGATCAATGGAGTTCAGGTACAGATCAGCCATGATCTAATTGAAGGGATGAATGGCCTACTCCTGTTCTCTATGACATATGACATTTCGAAAAGCTGCAAAGGAAGTGGAATGCTCAAAGCGTAAAACAAATGATGCTGTCGGTATCTATTATCAATAGATTACCTTAAGGGTGTCTGGCTCAGTAAATGGGAGCTGGAGAAACGAGTGTGAGATTTGTCTTCTTAACGTCAGTACATCCTCTTTACCAACCCTTCCCTACGCTGGCTGTAACCATGATTAATTGCGTGCCCTAATTATTTTATCGCAAAATATAAATTGATAATCATTGCGGCACTAATGAATGGCCATGTACCTGACTCGGGGAAAACCACGGACTGTGCCAACACCAGACTGCACCCTCGCACTTGGCTGCTCGCTGATCCTGATTGCAGCTGACACTCTCAGTTATTGAGACACATCCAATGACCGATAACTGCGTGCCCGGGGTTGGGCGAATCTCAGTGCCGTCTCTTTCTGCCATTTGTTTTATTTATTTTTAAAAACTCCGAGGCGTTTTCCTTTCAGTCTGCGCTCTCGAGGTTTATCCTACGGGTGTGGCAGCTTTCCGTTGAAAAGAACTGCATTGGAACTGTTCAATGATTATAACTAAATGCCCACTTCACAGTACAGGTCCGAATGACCCTTTATCGAGTGTGGTAATAGATAGAGATCAAACAGACTTGTCGGGCTCAATTTTTACTCTTGCGGTTTTTAAATCGTGGGCTTGGGTCCAGGGCAGTAAATGTGTCCCTGGGACCAGTGGGCCTGGGCCTCAAGCTCTGGAATTCACTCCCTAAACCTCTCCGCCTCTCTATCTCTCGCCCCCTTTCCTTTAAGACGCTCCTTAAAACCTACCTCTTCGTCCAAGCTTTTGGTCAGCTGTCCTAATACCTCTTTATGTGGCTCGCTGTAAAGTGCTTTGGGACGACCTGAGGTCATGAAAGACGCTGTATATATACACACACACAAGTCCTTCTTTTACTGAATGGGCCTATTGTGGTCCCTCTGCGGACATGAGCCTTATTTTAATTGTTGCTGGGTACAGTAATGATGCAAATGGTGAAACTCATCATGGAGTGAAAGAGGGTTCTGCTCCATCAAGTGTTAGTAGCAACAAGGCAATTCGTTTCTGCTTAACTTGCCGCTCGCGCCCCGCACCATGACCTTTGTTTCCCTGCGTCAGTACTTGAAATATGAAGTGGCTAATTCTACATGAATCTGTGGACAACTGTGGTCGTCCTGGTGACTACTTTGATCCCTTTTTAGATAGTAAAGGGGAGCTGATTGACAGCCCCGTCTCTTGAAGACCTGGGATTCAAGACACCAGGACTCGTGCCAGAGACTGAACTGTTTATGATTGTGTGCATGTAGCTGAGAAGCACTTTGCCTGACTAACATGGAGCTCTATCGGACAGGAGTCCTTCTTGTTGCTGGTTTCCTCGGTCTACCAAATAGTATTGGATATTTAACATATAAATGGTCACGACTGCTGCCAATGAACCGGAAGCTGCGGAGAAGCGTTCTGCGCATGCGCGATTCCGGCTCGTTACAGGAGCGGGCTCGTTAAAAAAATGTTAAATGCCGGGGAGGGAGCGGGCTCTGGGGAAAAGTGCCGGGGAGGGAGCGGGCTCTGGGGGAAAGTGCCGGGGAGAGAGCGGGCTCTGGGGGAAAGTGCCGGGGAGGGAGCGGGATCTGGGGAAAAGTGCCGGGGAGGGAGCGGACTCTGGGGGAAAGTGCCCGGGAGAGAGCGGGATCTGGGGAAAAGTGCCGGGGAGGGAGCGGGCTCTGGGGGAAAGTGCCGGGGAGGGAGCGGGCTCTGGGGGGAAAAAAAACCCAGAAACATCATGCTTCTGGTTCCAGATTAATGCACTGTACGCTTCTGCGCAGCTTCCGGTCGTTGGCAGCAGTCACTCCGAATATAAATACGACAAAATAGATCGTCCCCTCTGTCTGTAGAATCATAGAATAGTACAGCACAGAAGATTCCAAGAGCAATCCAGTTAGTCCCACTCCTCCGCTCTTTCCCCATATCCCTGCAAATTTTTCTCCTTCAAGTATTTATCCGATTCCCTTTTGAAGGCTTCTATTGAATCTGTATCCACTCGATCAGGCAGCGCATTCCATTCGTTGCGTAAAAATGTTTTTCCTCGTGTCGCCTCTGGTTCTTTTGCCAACCACCTTAAATCTGTGTCCTCTGGTTATTGACCCTTCAGACACTGGAAACAGATTGGCCGCGAAATTCGGTTACGCCCCGTTTGGGGGCGGTAACTGAGTTAAGGCCGGACATTCAGCGGCCGGAAGTACCGCCCCGGCCGCTAAATTCGGCTTACCGCCCCACACAGGAAGTGGAGCGCAATGTCAGGCGCTCCAGCTCCTGGTGGGACGGTAACCGAGGCGATGTCGGCAGGCGCAATGTCGCCCCCCGGAGGCGCTAACGGCAGGCGCAAAGGAGACGAATTTTGCCCCCTTTCTCTTTATTTACTCTATCTAAATCCTTCATGGTTTTAAACATCTCTATCAAACCTCCTCTTATTCTTCCAGAACATGATGGGTTCTGAGGCTTTGCAGAGTTACAGGGTTAGGGTAAAGTTGAAGAAAAATGATTTTACAAGACCGCCATGATAAACCAACCTCAAGAAACGAGAACAGGAAATGGTGGAAGCACTCAGAAGTGCAGGCAGCATCTGTCGAGAGAACACAAGTCGACAATTTGGGTACGGGTCTCTTCCTCAGGACTGGATGACATTACAGAGGAACAGCATTCTGAAAGGAACACGACAAGGGGAAGTGGAGGGAGGGGGAAACACGCGCACAGACACATGCACACAGGAAAAGAAATAGAATAACCCGTAATGTGCTTAAGTGGAGAACAGGAGATGGTTAAATGGCAGAGGCGAGACGTGCACGAGACAAAATGAGGTGTAATGAGTGAAATCAAAGAAATAAAAGACATATATAGGCACGACAGCACCTCCCAAACCCGCGACCTCTTCCACCTAGAAGGACAAGGGCAGCAGGCGCACGGGAACACCACCACCTCCAAGTTCCCCTCCAAGTCACACACCATCCTGACTTGGAAATATATCGGCCGTTCCTTCATCGTCGCTGGGTCAAAATCCCGGAACTCCCTCCCTAACAGCACTGTGGGAGTACCTTCACCACACGGACTGCAGCGGTTCAAGAAGGCGGCTCACCACCACCTTCTCAAGGGCGATTAGGGATGGGCAATAAATGCTGGCCTTTCCAGACACGCCCACATCCCAGGAATGAATAAAAAAAAAACAGAGTGTAAGGAGAGCTAAAAGGGTGCCAGGCAAGTAGAATGCGATGCACGAAGGTCTGGCCAATCAGAGCAGGCTCCAGTGGCCCAGGGGTCTGTAGGATGAGAAAAAGCAGGTCGACACCCAGCCTGCTCGATTTTTCCAAAGGAAGTCCCCACCCCCAGCACCAACCCACTCCCCTCCCCCCGTCCCCGAAATGCCGGCACACCCATCCTACACTGCCAGCATTTACCGCCAGGGAGAAAAATGGGAGCTGCAGTTCACATCTGAAGCTGTCCAAATCAATATTACGGGTGGAAGGCCGCAAAATGCCTGGTGGAAAGATGAGGTGCTGCTCAACTGTTGGACTGATGGTCAAGTATCATCCAATTGGCAACGATTGGTTTCGCCTTCCGATTGGCTGTTGGGAAGACAGTGCGTTGAGTTTCAATGGAAAGGTAAGGAAGGCCAAAGGCAGAGAGGTGGGCGTCGGGGCATAGAATTGAAGTGACAAGCAACAGGGAGCTGGGGGGTTGCTCTTCTACCTGAGAATTTGAGGGAGCTGGGTAACGCTCAACTTAGTTCTGTCACAAAGTCCAGTGCCAGCCACAAGGCCAGGGCTGGTGTCCATGGAGCAAAAGCCGAATTTTGGACAAAGTCCAAAAAATAATTAAAAAGGCTAATGGAATGTTTGCCTTTATCAGAAGGGGGTCGGGAATACACAGAGGTGTAAGTTAGGCTGCAGTTGTATAAAGCTCTGGCTAGACCCCATCTGAAATATTGTTCAGTTCTGGGCCCCGCACCTCAGGAAGGATATATTGGCCTTGGAGGGGGAGCAGCGCAGATTCACCAGAATGATACTGGGGTTAAAAGGGTTAAATTATGAGGACAGGTTGCACAGACTAGGCTTGTATTCCCTCAAGTGCAGAAGATTAAGGGGTGATCTAATTGAGGTGTTTAAGATGATTAAAGGATTTGATAGAGTCGTTAGAAAGAAACTATTTCCTTTGGTGGGGGGAGTCCAGAACAAGGCGGCATAACTTTAAAATTAGAGCCAGGCCGTTCAGGGGTGATGTCAGAAAGCACTTCTTCACACAAAGGGTAGTGGAAATCTGGAACTCTCCCCCCCCCAAAAGCTGTTGAGGCTGGGGGGGGGGGGTCAATTGAAAATGTCAAAACTGAGATTGACAGATTTTTGTTAGGCAAGGGTATTAAGGGTTACGGAACCAAAGCGGATAAATGGAGTTAAGGTACAGATTGAATGGCAGAACAGGCTCAAGGGGCTGAATGGTCGACTCTTGCTCCTAATTGGGTCCAAATGCCCCTGTGTGTTTTTTTTTTAAGTAGTTGGTCATTTTGTAAGTTTTGAAAAATGAAGAAACAAACCTTGAAGCACCTCTGGTAATGTTGTTGTTCACTAATTAAGCAATTCCTGAGAGTGCTCCAGGAGACCGCATCTTGTGGCTTCTCATTAACTCTGATCACTGACTAATGTATCACAGTCACTGTGCCTGGTACAGACCTTCATCTGGCTTAATTTACCATTTGTTTGAAAACATAAGAGCGTAAGAACATAGCAATGCCATGGCTGTTCATCTGTGCAGAAAGGATTTTCCCTCTTTGGCAGCGATGTGCAAGCGGTATATTTAATCAGCTACAATTGATGCAGCTCGGAAAGTGTGCGCTTTTGTTTCATAAAATGCAACAGTTACTCAAGTCCCGAAAGTTGAGTCCGTGGTGGCCATACCTACACAACACTTTCAGAGTCTCAGAAACAATTCACTCAAGGGCTTTGAGTCACAGAGAAGGCTACGGTCTAATTAATGTAATTGATATACCTAAATTAGATCCTATTAGCATAATTTGTCAATCTGTTATCCTTAATTATCACGATGTGATTCTCCAAGTTTCACAAACTAGGGCTCCATCCTCCCATCTGTACTTCGTTCCGTTAGACAAGTTCTTTGAAGTTCTCTTCAAAGGTGAACTGGAAATAAGACAAACCTAGCCATAAATGCACTGGAAAAGTGGTGAAGTAGGAACATGAGAAGAGGAGGAGGCCATTCCGCCCCTCGAGCCTGTTCCGGCATTCAACTCGATCATGGCTGACCTGTATCTCAACTCTATCTACCCGCCTTGGTTCCGTAACCCATAATATCCTTGCCTAACAAAAACCTATCGATCTCCGTTTTGAAATTTTCAATTGACCCCTAGCCTCAACAAGTAAGTGTTCAAAAGGTTCAAAAACCAACGAGTCCTGGCCAAAAAGGTTACACGTATTTCCATTTCCAAATGGAGATGGTCTAGTTTACCCATTCATTTTCTGCCCCACTCCCACTCTGACCTCCCTCCTACGCTGTCCCAGTGAAGCTCAATGTAAGCTCGAGGAACAGCAACACTATTTGGCACTTTACAGCCTTCTGGACTCAACATCGAGTTCAACAATTTCAGATCATAACCTCTGCCCCCATTTTTTCGGACGGCAGCTGTTGATGATCCTGCCATTCCCATTTACCCCTCTAGACCCATCTTTTGTTTCTTTACTTGTCCCATTATCATCTCCTTTTACCTCACACCATCATCCCTTTTGTCATTTAATCTCTCCTGCCCTCCCACCCTATCACAGACCCTCCCTTTTGTTCTTTCCTCCCCTCCCCCCTTTCCCTGCCCCTGCACTTGCTTAAAACCTGTTCCATCTCCAACATTTTTCAGCTCTGACAAAAGGTCACAGACCTGAAACGTTAACTCTGTTTCTCTCTCCACAGATGCTGCCTGACCTGCTGAGCATTTCCAGCATTTTCTGCTTTTATTTCAGATTCCCAGCATCCGCAGTGTTTGGATTTTGTTTTTACCAATTCATTAATAACTTACATCAAGCAGTTCTGTGATTAAAATTACCGGCATATCAGAAACAAAAAAAGCAGTGTGAAATATTTTTTAAATTATCAATATTTATTCTCTAAACGAATGCCAAATGACAGCTATGAGGAACCTGCTATTTTCCTGAGTGTGAAATACTTATACACACTTAATTTATTAACTCGAGAAAAATGATAAAAATTGTCAAAAGGTGATTCCATCATTTCTTACCCTTTTCTCATCCTGACCTTAATGTGTGTATTTGTCGAACCTCTTCATGCGTTTATCTAACTGCCTCTTAAAATGTTTTAATTGATCCAGCTTCACTAGCCACTCGTGATAATGAATTTCATTTTTTAGTAACACTTTGCAAGAACACAAGGTCTTACAGTTTCCCCTTTTATGCTTTGAGGTTGTGGGTTCAAGCCCCACTTCAGGACTGGAGAACACAACCTAGGCTGACACTTCAGTGCAGTATGAGGGAGGTCTGCATTGTTGTTAGTACAGAAAAGACATTGAACTGAGGTCCTTCCTGCCTGTTCAAGTGGAATTTAAAGATGCCAAGGTACTTTACAAAAAGGGGAGTAGAAATCTGGAATTCGCCCCCCATCCCAAAAAGGCTGTGGATGTTGGTGGACAGTTGGAGCTTTCAAGACTGAGATCGATGGACTTTTGTTAAGTAAGGGTATCAAGGGAGATGGAGCAAAGGTGGCTGAGTGGTAGGACACTGAGAAGTTCAGAGGATCAGAGGGACCTTGGAGTGTATGTCCACAGATCCCTGAAGGTGGCAGGACAGGTAGATAAGGTGGTTAAGAAGGCATACGGGATACTTCCCTTTCTTAGCTGAGGCATAGAATATAGAGTCATAGGGGTAGAAATTAGGTCGCGCCCCATTTGGGGCGCAAATATCGTCCGGACGCAAATATTAGCGCCTGGCGCTAATTATCGGCACTGACAGGAAACTTCACTTTTACCGCCCCGGGAGGTGAGTGGAGCGCTAAAGCAGGCGCTGCACACCTCTCTTAAGGCGCAAAGGCCGAGCAGTGAGGCGCTAACTCGGAGCGCTGGCGAAGCTCATGTAATGTCAGTCAGCAATGGAACACACACACAATGGCACGGGCCAGTTCTTAAAGGGGATGGTTAATCTTGCTTTCCATCCACATCCTGTTCATTGCTGCCTTGAATCTCGGCCTGGAGAGACTTGCACATCAAATGTGCTGGAAAGAACAATGGAGAGTACCAGGCAAAGAGCTCAGAGTGCAGCTCCCACAGTCTCTGCTAAATCGATACAAGGAATGGCAAATCAAAATGAACCTGCAAAGTGCTGCTCAGTACCCAAAACTCCTTCACACAACGTTGAATCTCTCCAGAAGTCTCTCCCTCTCTCTCTCAGAATGCGCAGTTCAAAAATGCCACCAACAATAAAAGACAGGAAGAGGCCCCCTTTAAATAGCGCCCCCCCCAGCCCCACAGCGATTGATAGCGTTCCAGTCTTCTGGTCGTTGGAAGCGCCAGGCGGTAAGGCAGGGGGCGCCACTCAATTTCCGCTACGGGGCGCCACAAGGGCGTTGCACCATGGAATGACGTCACAATCTGCGCGCGCAGGTGGTCGCAGCGGTAAGTTTTAGCGCCGCCGCACAATCTCAAGTTAAGTTCTCGAGTGGCGCAAACATCGCTGCGCCCGGGCGTTAGCGGCTTTGCGCCCCATTAGCGCCCTCTTAAGGTGCTAACGGGAGGTGCAACCAAGTGAATTTTTACCCCATAGAGTCATAACGACGCAGAAGGAGGCCATTCGGCCCATCGAGTCCGTGCCAGCTCTCTGTAGAGCAATCCAGTCAATCCCATTTCCCCGCTCTATCCCCGTAGCCCTGTAAGTTTATTTCCCTCAAGTGCCTATCCAGTCTCCCCTTGAAAACATTGAGTGTCTCCACTTCCGTCGGCAGCGAATTCCAGGTCCTCACCACTCGCTGTGTAAAAAAGTTTTCCTCACATCCCTCCTGTATCTCTTGCCCAAAACCTTAAATCTGTGTCCCCTAGTCCTTGTACCATCAACTAGTGGGAACAGCCTTTCCATGTCTAGCCTATCCAAACCCGTCATAATCTTGTACACCTCCATCTAATCACCCCTCAACCTCCTTTGCTCTAATGAAAACATATCCAGCTTCTCCAACCTGTCCTTGTAGTTAAGATCCCCCCATCCCCGGAACCATTCTGGCAAATCTCCTCTGCACCCTCTCAAGTACCTTCACATCCTTCCTATAGTGTGGTGACCAGAACTGGACGCAATACTCCAGTTGTGGCCGAACCAGCGCTTTATAAAGGTTCAGCATAACTTCTCTACTTTTGTACTCAAAACCTCTCATTATGAAGCCCAAGTTTCCATATGCTTTGTTAACCACTCTCTCAATATGTCCTGCCACCTTCAGGGACCTATGCACATTAACTCCCAGGTCCCTCTGTCCCTGCACACTCTTTAAAACTGTGCCATTAAAATAAGAGCAGGGGGGTTATGCTTGAACTGTATAAAACACTAGTTATACCGCAGCTAGAATACTGCGTGCAGTTCTGGTCACCACATTACAGGAAGGATGTGATTGCACTAGAGGGAGTGCAGAGGAGTTTTACGAGGATGTTGCCTGGGCTGGGGAATTTTAGCTATGAGGAAAGATTGGATAGGCTGGGGTTGTTTTCTTTGGAACAGAGGAGGCTGAGGGGAGACCTAATTGAGGTGTATAAAATTATGAGGGGCCTAGATAGAGTGGATAGGAAGGGTAGATAGAAGCAGTTGAGGGTCTAGAATGAGGGGCCACAGATACAAGATTAAATGTAGGAGATTTTGAACAGAGGGCAGGAGAAACTGCTTTACACAGAGAGAGTGTTGTGAGGCTGTGGATTTCACTGCCAGGGTTAGTGGTTGAGGCAGATACTGTGTCGATGTTCAAGATTAGATTGGATAGGGGGATGAAGCAAAAGAGTTTGAAGGGAATGGGGTCAATGTGATTGGAACTATTTGCTCTCGTAGAGGGTAAAGGCCAACACAGATTGGTTGGGCCTTATGGCCATTCTCTGTGTTTTAACATTTATGTTTCATCAGCGATCTGTTGCTGGGGGCTTATTAATTTCTAAATTGGTGTCTCTGGCCGGAATTTTCTGGAGGGGTCAGCGGGCGGAACTGGTGGCAGGTCAAGTGGGAAAGTGTTTTTTTATTTTTTTACAGCGGGTCAGTACCCCGCAGTCAACCCACTGCAACGAGCCTTTCCCAATGTCGGTAACTGTCAGCGCTGAGCAGACCCGACAGGCAGCAGCGGGGGACCCAATTAAACTCATCAGCATCTAGCTGATGGATCATTAAAAGGCTTTTTTAACTTACCTTTTCACTTTAACTTCATGGCTGTTCGGGGACCACGGCTGTCAACCTGAGGCGGGAGTTCAGTGGCCATTGCTCCAGCTGATTACTTGACAGCTTCAAATGTACAGTAAAAGCTCCCACCTGACAGATCATCACTTTCCTCAGTCACAAGCTGTTTTCTCAGTCCATTTCCAGCACAGATCCTACAGGCTTTCCACTTTCCACCCTCCATCCAGTATCACCTCATTGGAAGAACCCTCTCACTGTTGACAGACTGCCTGTGATTTTTCTCCCGGGTTTTGCTTGCAGCAGTGTCCAGGAGATTAATCTTGATTTCCTAGAAACTCCAGGGCAATCCTGGGGTGGGCAATCCGAGATGACATAGAAATTCCAACACAGAAATAGAACGTTTATCCCAACCAATGTTGGCCCTTCACACAAACAACAGAAATAACCCCATGTGCCCACCCTGTGCCCACATCCCTTTATTCATCTTTCCTTGATGTATAAATTATATACGTACATGTTTGTTTCATGACGTTAATTTTACCAAATTAGCAATAATACTGTGGAGGATGAATTCCTGGAGTGTGTACGAGATGGTTTTTTAGACCAGTACATTGAGGAGCCAACTAGGGAACAGGCTATCCTAGATTGGGTATTGTGCAATGAGAAGGGGTTAATTAATAATCTTGTTGTGCGGGGTTCTTTAGGGAAGAGTGACCATAACATGATAGAATTCTTCATTAAAATGGAAAGTGAAGAAGTCCAATCCGAAACTAGGGTCCTAAATCTAAACAAAGGAAACTACGATGGTATGAGGAGGGAGTTGGCTATGATAGATTGGGGAGCTTCATTAAAAGGCATGACGGTGGATAGGCAATGGCTAACATTTAAGGAACTAATGCATGAATTACAACAGTTATACATTCCTTTCTGGCGCAAAAACTCAAAAGGAAAAGCGGCCCAACCATGGCTAACAAAAGAAATTAAGGATAGTATTAGATCCAAAGAGGAGTCATATAAAGTTGCAAGAAAAAGTAGCAAGCCTGAGGATTGGGAGCAGTTTAGAGTTCAGCAAAAAAGGACCAAGAGATTGATAAAGAGGGGAAAAATAGAGTATGAGAGTAAACTTGCAAGGAACATAAAAGCGGATTGTAAAAGCTTCTACAAGTATGTAAAAAGAAAAAGATTAGTGAAGACAAATGTAGGTCCCTTACAGTCAGAAACGGGAGAATTTATAATGGGGAACAAGGAAATGGCAGAGCAATTAAACAAATACTTTGGTTCTGTCTTCACGGAAGAGGACACAAATAACTTTCCAGAAATGCTAGGGAACCAAGGGTCTGGTGAGAAGGAGGAATTAAAGGAAATTAGTATTAGTAAAAAAAATAGTGCTGGAGAAATTAATGGGACTGAAAGCTGATAAATCCCCAGGGTCTGATAATCTGCATCCCAGAGTACTAAAAGAGGTAGCCATGGAAATAGTGGATGCATTGGTTGTCATCTTCCAAAATTCTATAGATTATGGAACAGTTCCTGCAGATTGGAGGGTGGCAAATGTAACCACACTATTTAAAAAAAGAGGGAGAGAGAAACCAGGGAACAACAGACCGGTTAGCCTAACATCAATAGTAGGGAAATGCTAGAGTCTATTATAAAGGATGTGATAACAGGACACTTAGAAAATATCAACGGGATTAGACAAAGTCAACATGGATTTATGAAAGGGAAATAGTGTTTGACAAACCTACTGAAGTTTTTTGAGGATGTAACTGGTAGAATAGATAAGGGAGAACCAGTGGATGTGGTGTATTTGGATTTTCAGAAGCCCTTTGATAAAGTCCCACATAAGAGGTTAGTGTGCAAAATTAAAGCACATGGGATGGGGGTAATATACTGGCATGGATTGAAAATTGGTTAACAGACAGGAAACAGAGAGTAGGAATAAGAACATAAGAACATAAGAAATAGGAGCAGGAGTAGGCCAATCAGCCCTTCGAGCCTGCTCCGCCATTCAATAAGATCATGGCTGATCTGATCCTCACCTCAAATCTAAAGAACACAAGAAGTAGGAGCAGGACCCGGCCATTCAGCCCCTGGGCCCGCTACGCCACCCACAGGGCCTCGACCGATCCGAACTCAGCCTCATGTCCAATTTCCTGCCCGCTCCCCGTAACCCCTAATTCCCTTTACTTCTAGGAAACTGTCTATTTCTGTTTTAAATTTATTTAATGATGTAGCTTCCACAGCTTCCTGGGGCAGCAAATTCCACAGACCTACTACCCTCTGAGTGAAGAAGTTTCTCCTCATCTCAGTTTTGAAAGAGCAGCCCCTTATTCTAAGATTATGCCCCCTAGTTCTAGTTTCACCCATCCTTGGGAACATCCTTACCGCATCTACCCGATCAAGCCCCTTCACAATCTTATATGTTTCAATAAGATCGCCTCTCATTCTTCTGAACTCCAATGAGTAGAGTCCCAATCTACTCAACCTCTCCTCGTATGTCCACCCCCTCATCCCGGGGATTAACCGAGTGAACCTTCTTTGTACTGCCTCGAGAGCAAGTATGTCTTTTCTTAAGTATGGACACCAAAACTGTATGCAGTATTCCAGATGCGGTCTCACCAATACCTTATATAACTGCAGCAATAAATGGGTCTTTTTCGGGGTGGCAGGCGGTGACTAGTGGGGTACTGCAGGGATCAGTGCTTGGGCCCCAGCTATTCACAATATATATCAATGATTTGGATGAGGGAACCAAATGTAATATTTCCAAGTTTGCTGACGACACAAAACTAGGTGGGATTGTGAGTTGTGAGGAGGATGCAAAGAGGCTTCAAGGCGATTTAGACAAGTTGAGTGAGTGGGCAAATACATGGCAGATGCAGTATAACATGGATAAATGTGAAGTTATCCACTTCGGTAGGAAAAACAGAAAGGTAGAGTATTACTTAAATTGTGCTAGATTGGGAAATGCTGATATACACCAGTCACTGAAAGCAAACATGCAGGTGCAGCAAGCAGTTAGGAAGGCAAATGGAATGTTAGCCTTCATTGCAAGAGGATTTGAGTATAGGAGCATGGAGATCTTACTACAGTTGTACAGGGCCTTGGTGAGACCACACCTGGAGTACTGTATGCAGTCACGGTGGCATAGTGGTTAGCACTGTTGCATCACAGCGCCAGGGACCCGGGTTTGAATCCGGCCTTGGGTGACTGTCTGTGTGGAGTTTGCACTTTCTCCCCGTGTCTGCGTGGGTTTCCTCCGGGTGCTCCGGTTTCCTCCCACAGTCCAAAGATGTGTGGGTTTAGGTTGATTTGGCTGTGATAAATTGACCCTTAGCGTTAGGGGAATTAAATACGTGGGGTTACGGGGAATAGGGTGGGATATGTGTCGGTGCAGGCTCGATGGGCCGAAATGGCCTCTATCTGCACTGTGGGGATTCTGTGATTACCTAAGAAAGGATATATTTGCCATAGAGGGAGTGCAGCGAAGGTTCACCAGACTGATTCCTGGGATGGCAGGATTGTCTTATGAGGAGAGATTGGGTCGACTAGGCCTGTATTCACTAGAGTTTAGAAGAATGAGGGGGGATCTCATTGAAACATATAAAATTCTGACAGGGCTAGACAGACTGGATGCAGGGAGGATGTTTCCCCTGGCTGGGGGGGTCGAGACCGAGGGGTCACAGTCTCAGGATACGGGGTAGGACATTTAGGACTGAGATGAGGAGAAATTTCTTCACACAGAGGGTGGTGAACCTGTGGAATTCTCTACCACAGAAGGCTGTGGAGGCCAAGTCACTGAATATATTTAAGGAGGAGATAGATAGATTTCTAGACACAAAAGGCATCAAGGGGTATGGGGAGAGAGCGGGAATATGGTATTGAGATAGAGGATCAGCCATGATCATATTGAATGGCGGAGCAGGCTCGAAGGGCCGAATGGCCTACTCCTGCTCCTATGTTTCTATGTCTATGTTTACCAGTGGTGAACTATTAAATTACTTTTGAGCTGGATTATAGGGATTTGGACCTAAACCAGGATCTCAGATTATAATCTTTGTTAGCTGTGGGGAATAAAAACCCACACTGTATATCTTTCAATTATGGCTTAGGCTATCAGTGTATGAATCACTAAAGCATTCCTATGAAATTTCTTCCTGTGCTATTTAAATAGATGTGTTATTTCAAGACCATATCCTGGAACTTTCACAGACCCTCTGAAAGGGGATGGAAGTACATTGGGTGAAACACCTGCCCATTTATCTCCTCCCTTCCCACCGTCCAGGGCCCCAAACACTGCTTCCAGGTGAAACAGCGATTTACTTGTACTTCTTGCAACTTAGTATAGTGTATTCGCTGTCTCACGATGCGGTCTCCCTCTACATTGGGGAGGCCCAACGCAGATTGGATGATCGCTTTGTGGAGCACCTCTGCTCAGTCCGTAAGTGTATCCCTAAGCTTGCAGTCGCCGGTCACTTTAATTCTCCGCCCCCACTCCGTCCTCGGCCTCCAGCACTGTTCTAATGAAGCTCAATGGAAGCTCGAGGAACAGCACCTCATCTTTCGATTAGGCACGTTACAGCCTTCCGGCCTCAACATTGAGTTCAACAATTTCAGATCATAACCACTGCTCCCATTTTTACCAGACAGCAGTTGCTGGTAATAATTCTGCTTTTGTCATTTTCAGCTCCTCTAGACCCATCTTTTGTTTCTTTACTTGTCCCATTACCATCCCCTATGCACCATCATCCCTTTTGCCATTTAATCTCTCCTGCCTTCCACCCTATCACAGACCTTCCCTTTTGTTGTTTCCTCACCTCCCCCTCTTTCCCTGCCTCTGTACTTGCTTAAAACCTCTTAAATCTCTAACTTTTTCCAGTTCTAATGAAAGGTCATCAACCTGAAATGTTAACTCTGTTTCTCTCTCCACAGATGCTGCCCGACCTGCTGAGTATTCCCAACATTTTCTGTTTTTATTTCAGATTTCCAGCATCCGCAGTATTTTGCTTTTGTATTGGCGATGGGACTTCTACTTGACGCTTTGGCCAGCCAATGACTCCTATAAGAACTTAAGAAATAGGAGCAGGAGACGGCCATTTGGCCCTTCGAGCCTGCTCCGCCATTCAATAAGATCATGGCTGATCTTCTACCTCATCTCCACTTTCCTGCACTATCCCCATATCCCTTGATTCCCTTAATATTCAAAAATCTATCGATCTCTGTCTTGAATATACTCAACAACTGAGCCTCCACAGCCTCTGGGGTAGAGAATTCCAAAGATTCACCACCCACTGAGTGAAGAAATTTCTCATCTCAGTCCTAAATGGCCGGCCCCTTATTTTGAGACTGTGACCCCTGGGTCTAGACTCCCCAGCCAGGGGAAACATCCTCCCTGCATCTACGCTGTCAAGCCCTGTAAGAATTTTGTATGTTTCAATGAGATCACCTCTTTCTCTTCTAAACTCTAGAGAATATAGGCCTAGTCTACTCAATCTCTCCTCATAGGACAATCCCCCCATCCGAGGAACCAGTCTGGTGAACCTTCGTTGCACTCCCTCTATAGCAAGTATATCCTTCCTTAGGTAAGGAGACCAAAACTGTACCCAATACTCCAGGTGTGGTCTCACCAGGGCCCTATATAATTGCAGTAATAGGTCTTTACTCTTATACTTAAATCCTCTTGTAATAAAGACCAACATACCATTTGCTTTCCCTATTGCTTGCTCTACCTGCATGCTAACTTTCAGTGATTCGTGTACAAGGACACCCAGGTCCCTCTGAACACCAACATTTCCCAATACTCTGCTTTTCAATTTTTCCTACCAAAGTGGATAACTTCACATTTCTCCACATTATATTCCATTTGCCATGTTCTTGCCCACTCACTTAGTCTGTCTATATCCCCTTGAAGCCTCCTTGCATCCTCCTCACAACTTACATTCCTGCCCAGCGTTGTATCATCAGCAAACTTGGATATATTACATTTGGTCCCGTCATCCAAATCATTGATGTAGATTGTGAATAGCGACGGCCCAAGCACTGATCCTTGCAGTACTCCACTCGTTACAGCCTGTCAACCTGAAAATGACCCGTTTATTCCTACTCTCTGTTTTCTGTCCGTTAACCAATCCCCAATCCATGCTAGTAGATTACCCCCAATCCCATGAGCCCTAATTTTGTTTAATAACCTCTTGTGTGGCACCTTATCGAATGCCTTCTGAAAATCCAAATACACCACATCCACTGGTTTCCCCTTATCTATTCTGCTAGTAACAACCTCAAAAAATTCTAACAGATTTGTCAAACATGATTTCCCTTTCATAAACCCCTCGAGCTTGTTCCGCCATTCAATATGATGGCTGATCTTCGACCTCAACTCCACTTTCCTACCCAATCTCCATATCCATTGATTCCCCTAGAGTCCAAAATCAATCTATCTCAGCCTTGAATATACTCTTGTATTATTGTATCTTGTATCCATGCCTTTATTACCTCTAGACTTGACTATTCCAACGCACTCCTGGCAGCCCTACGTAAACTTGAGGCCATCCAAAACTCGGCTGCCCATGTCCTAACTCGCACCAAGCCCTGTTCGCCCATCACCCCTGTGCTTGCTGACCTACATTGGCTCCCGGTTAAGCAGCACCTCGATTTCAAAATTCTCATCCTTGTTTTCAAATCCCTCCATGGCCTCGCCCCTCCCTATCTCTGTAATCTCCTTCAGCCCCACAATCCCCCCGAGATATCTGCGCTCCTCAAATTCTGCCCTTTTGAGCATCCCTGATTATAATCGCTCAACCATTGGTGGCCGTGCCTTCTGCTGCCTGGGCCCTAAGCTCTGGAATTCCCTGCCTAAACCTCTCCGCCTCTCTTTCCTCCTTTAAGACGCTCCTTAAAACCGACCTCTTTGACCAAGCTTTTGGTCACCTGCCCTAATTTCTCCTTATGTGGCTCGGTGTCAAATTCTTTGTCTTAAAATACTCCGTTAAAGCCGCTATATAAATACAAGTTGTTGTTATTGTTAATCTGTCATTAAGCAATCTGCAGTTGATTCAATGTCTACAAAAACAAGAACAACAGCTTGTATTTATCCAGCACCTTTAACATAGTAAAACGTCCCAAGGCGCTTCACAGGAACGATTATCAAACAAAATTTGACACCGAGCCAAAAAAGGAGGCAGGACAGGTGACCAAATGCTTGGTCAAAGAGGTCAGTTTTAAGTCGGGGTGAGAGAGGTGGAGAGGTTTAGGAAGGGAATTCCAGAGCTTAGGGTCTAGGCAGCTGAAGGCAGAGCGATTAAAATCAGAGATGCGCAAAAGTCCAGAATTGGGGGAAAGCCGAGATCTCGGAGTGCTGTAGGGCTGGAGTCCAAAGGAAGACGTCTGATATAATACATCAAAATGTAACATGAAACAATAACACATGAAATAAGTTACGATGAAGCTTGAAACTTATCAAATTGCTGTCCAGAGGGCAAGTCCCCATTGTCAAAATTCTGAAATCATCAAAGTTACATCACAGGCTGAAGAAATTGGCAAGCGCGTCTATTTTGACATTAGGGTATCACATGCCATCTGGCCCATCATGAAATAAAAATGTTTCCTCCTTCTGAAAGCACCGTTGTCAGTTGCAAGGTACTTTGAGGGGGTATATGGACACGGCTGACGACTCCCATGGTAATGGGAAGCCATGCTAATGGGCCAGGAACGTGAGCTTCATTTCCAGCTTGATGCTGCGAGGTTGAAAGGAAGCAGATGCAGCAATTGGCTATCTTGGGTAATGCGGTCCTTGATCTGATTTTTAACATTGAAAGACTGACTGATGCCCAAAGTGTCACCTGAAATGTGTTTGGTGCCACAGAGAGTGAGTGCTGCAGTCATCTCCACTGATGCCAGCAAGGCAACATTATTGGCACTTCCAACCTTTTATTTTTTAACCATTTCCACACAGCCCTAACAGCACCTGACGAAGGAGCAGCAGCTCTGAAAGCTTGTGATTTCAAATAAAGCTGTTGGACTATAACCTGGTGTTGTGCGACTTCTCACTTTTGTCCACCCCAGTCCAACACCGGCATCTCTGCATCATGACCTCTATAGGAACATAGAAATATAGGAGCCGGAGGAGGCCATTCAGCCCCCCCATAGCCTCTTCCTCCATTTGATGAGATCATGGCTGATCTGTGACCTAACTCCATATACCCGCCTTTGCCCCATATCGCTTAATACCTTTGGTTAACAAAAAGCTATTAATGTCAGATTTAAAATTAACAATTGATCTAGCGTCAATTGCCGATTGTGGAAGAGAGTTCCAAACTTCTACCACCCTTTATCTGTGGAAGTGTTTTCTAATTTCACTCCTGAAAGGTCTGGCTCTAATTTTTAGACTATGCCCCCTAGTCCTAGGGCTGGATTTTGATACTGGGGCGGGTTGGGGTCGTGTCATCCGCATTTCGTGTTATCCACCCGCCTGCAATTGGATGTGGGAGATTGATGCAATTTTCACTTAATTGGGCAATTGAGTTCCAGCATGTGGGAACCCATGAACCAATTAGTGTTTTCAGTCTGAAAGTCGCCTCTGATGATGTCATCATTGCAGGTCAGAGACTGCCTGGTCTCAGAGATTGCCTGGCCTTTGCTGTGAGAGGACCTGGATGCAAAATGAGCAGCATCTCAGAGAGAGAGAGAGAGAGAGAGAGAGAGAGAGAGAGAGAATTTTGCAACCAAGTCCTCCCAGGCAGTCTCTGAAGACATTCAATGCAGAGGCGATTTTCAGACCTAATACTACTACTACCTTCATCACATCTCTGTTGTAATAGTGGACCTGCAGCTGATAGTCAGCTATCCACTTGTGCTCCCGCCAGGTTTCACTGGCGTGTTTCACATCAGGCGTACTTCATGTCGAAAAAGGGTTAAACTCGCTAAAACAATTCAAAATGGCATTACAGAGCCAATTTAGGGCTTGTTAAGGGCTTTAATGGCCTCTCCCGCCTCTTGGAGGCGGGACGGAGTCGGGAACCCCGCGACCGATTTCATCAAAATTGTGTGGAGGCGGAATGGAGTCGGGATGGGGTCGGGACCCCCGAATCTGCAACTTTAACCCCCCACACGCCTCCAAACCCGACTCCACGGGTCATTGAAAATCCAGCCCCTAGACTCCCCAACCAGCGGAAATAGTCAAAAATGGCTGTGCTGGCCCAATGCTCAAACCGTAGTGTGGGAAGGTGGTCTGCAACCAGTTTTACGATATAAGCTCCAGTCTTTAATTTGAATAGATTAAAGGCCGATTTGCACCTTGGGCAACCCTTTATACTTGCCATACAAACTCGCGCCATAGAAGCTCCTGCAGCCAACCTATCTGAGCTTTGAGTTGATGGCTTTTCTGTTGAGAAATACTTGTGTTACCTTTAGTGTTAACCGCTTTACGTGCTCTTTCTCGCAACACAAAGTGCAAGTTAAAAATTCAACGCAGACAAAAATCCATTGTTGTTCTATTACGCTTAGCTTCTCCCTTTAGGAGGCCTACTGGTGCTGGAGAGACTCACACTATTGCCCAAACCCTTATCAAAACTTGCCAGATTGTGCTAGGGCTGTTTAAAGGACTATTCACGCATTTTAATAAGGCCCACACGCACACACCTGAATTGTAGGACTTAACATAGGAACAGGAGGAGGCCACTCAGTCCCTCGAGCCTGTTCTGCCATTCAATGAGATCATGGCTGATCTGTGACCTAACTCCATCTACCCGCCTTTGGCCCCGTATCCCTTAATACCTTTGGTTAACAGAAAGCTATCAATCTCAGATTTAAAATTAACAATTGATCTAGCTTTAATTGCCATTTGCGGAAGAGAGTTCCAAACTTCTACCACCCTTTGCGTGTAGAAGTGTTTCCTAACTTCACTCCTGAAAGGTCTGGCTCTAATTTTTAGACGATGCCCCCTAGTCCTAGACTCCCCAACCAGCGGAAATAGTTTCTCTCTATCTACCCTATCAGTTCCCCTTAATATCTTTGAAAACTTCGATCAGATCACTCCTTAACCTTCTAAATTCTAGGGTATACAAACCTAATTTGTGTAATCTCTCCTCATAACTTAACCCTTGAAGTCCAGGTATCATTCTGGTAAACCTACGCTGCACTCCCTCCAAGGCCAATATATCCTTCCTAAGGTGCGGTGCCCAGAACTGCTCACAGTGCTCCCAGTGTGGTCTACCTTAAACTTAAGAGACTTAAGCATTATTTACTAAAAGTAAGATCACAACTGTTGACCTGTGTATAATCCCCTGATATTTTTTATTATCCCACCATGATAGTGGCAGGTAAGTGGCTGAAGCCATGACACTAAATGCTTTTTCTTCAATTTTAATTTTTAAAAATCTATCTGGAATTAAGTGAGAATCGGCTGGTAAAGCCCCATAAAAGGGATGTCCACAAACTCTGTAAATAATTGTGGGTTATCATTCCATTTAAAAAAAAAAAATGTTTTATTTATTTTCTTGAGTTTAAGCGATGTTGAAAATAAAAATCTATTTTTATTCATTTTCTCCACATTTCACATGAGTTTTTTCCCCCTGCTCAATCGCTCCTGTTTCACACTAAAAAAATAACACCCGAAAAAGAAGCAAGTTTTTTTTGGCCAAAATCCTGACATTAACAATACTTACCTGTCTCTACTTTGTATCAGGTGTAGTAGTTACTAGATGCCAGCTGTGGCTCAGTGGGTAGCATACTCGCTTACGAGAGTCAGAAGGTTGTGGGTTCATAGTCCCACTCCCGGGACTTGAGCACATAAAGCTAGGCTGACACACCAGTGCAGTGCTGAGGGAGTGCTGCACTGTCAGAGTTGCCGTCTTTCGGATGAGATGTTAAACCGAGGCCCCGTCTGCCCTCTCAGGTGGACGTAAAAGATCTCATGGCACTATTTCGAAGAAGAGCAGGGGAGTTATCCCCAGGTGTCCTGATCAATATTTATCCCTCAACCAATATAACAAAGACAGATTATCTGGACATTATCACATTGCTGTTTGTGGGAGCTTGCTGTGTGCAAATTGGCTGCCGTGTTTCCCACATTACAACAGTGACTCCACTTCAAAAGTACTTCATTGACTGTGAAGCGCTTTGAGACGTCTGGTGGTCGTGAAAGGCGCTATAGAAATGCAAGTCTTTCTTTCTTTCTGTAAGGCTGTTTTTGTACTGTGATTGTAGCATTGATGCAAAGCAGTTTGGCTTCACACCAACTCTACAGTTGAGGAGGAGGGAGTTTTTCTTTCTTAACTTGCTTGAATCACAGCACAAAGTTTTGGCAGTGTAGATGCAAGAAATTATAAACGTATTAAAGAAAATCAATTGCTTCTGGTTTCAGCAAAACAATCAACGCCTCAATTTTAAAAAGTTCCTCCTTGTGTTATAATCCCTCCACGACCTCACCCCTCCCTATCTATGTAACCTCCACCAGCCCTACAACCCTCTTCAACTCTGGCCTCTTGTCCATCCCCCTCTCCCTTTGCCCCACCATTGATGGCCGTGCCTTCAGCTGTCTCGGCCCTAAGCTCTGGAATTCCCTCCATAAACCTCTCTCTCCTCCTCCTTAAAACCTACCTCTTTGACCAAGCATTTGGTCATCTGTCCTAATATCTCCTTATGTGGCTCGGTGTCAGTCTTTGTCTGATTTACGCTCCTGTGAAGCGCCTTGGGACCTTTTCCTGCATTAAAGGCGCTATATAAATGCAAGTTGTTGTTTAATGGCGTGTGCCTATATTTCAAGAACCATCAATCACTGAAGTGCGATAGATATGAATCGGTGGTGCAAAGTAAGTTGATTTATACAGCTTCGATACAACCTCACTTCTAGAAGCAACCACCACTTATTGTCCGAACAGCCCAGGATCGCACATCTACGAAACACACACAGAACATTTTTTATTTTCCATTTCACTTTGAGCTGTGCACACCTCTCTTAAGCATTGCTCCGGGAATCAACGTTAAACAAAAAAACCATATACACACACACACACAACTGTATTGTGGCTCGTATTTCAGCTCGACAGACTCGCTCAAGAGGTTTTTGGCGTTTGACACATTCCTTTCAATCCGTGTTACAACTCATTTCACTTAATGCGATACCTCCTCATCCTCTCTAGGCAGCTCCCGTACTCCTCGGCCTCTGAATAATCCCCTATTAATAACGCTTGCCCACTACAAGTAGCAAAGGAAATCATCCGCAGGTACACTATACAGTCACGGTGAATTGTCAGATTCCGGTGGGGTTGCCTCGAGCAAATTATTTTTTTATCAAAACTATTAAAAAAATACTAAAACGCTCCAAAGGATTCATTCTATTCCTATTGGTAGCACATGTTTCAAAGTGCTTTTCAGAAAGTAGTCTCTCTTGAGTTACCTATTCTATCTGTAAGTCAGTCAATCTGCGGTGTTCCACTGTCGTGCTTTTTATTATTACTGCACAGATACTTTTTTGTTGCATGCATTTTTATGACCACCTTGAATAACTGAGCAGAAGTGCTATGTTGTCAAGCATCTGATAAAAAGTCCAAACAATGGAAGCTTTTTTTTTTATTCGTTTATGGGATGTGGGCGTCGCTGGCCATCCCTAATTGCCCTCGAGAAGGTGGTGGTGAGCCGGTCCAGCAATGCCTCGATTTTAAAAATTCTCATCCTTGTTTTCAAATCACTCCATGGCTTGATCCCTCCCTATCTCTGAAACCTCTTCCAGCCCCACAACCCTCCGAGATCTCTGCACTCGGTTTAACGTCTCATCCGACAGTGCAGCACTCCCTCAGCACTGCACTGGAGTGTCAGCCTAGCTTCAATGTGCTCAAGTCCCTGGAGTGGGACTTGAACCCACAACCTTCTGACGCAGGGCCAAGATGTGCTACCCACTGAACCACAGCTGACACTGAGAGAGAGAGGGAAAAAAATAAAGTATCCCAAAGGCATGATCGCTGAGGGGTATGGAAGGCTAGGCCTCACTACAAAATTGCACACTTCAGATGCCGACAGTACTGATAAAGGTGGAATATATAAGCTAGTGTACAAGCCAGAGCTATTCATTTTACACACTATTACACTGACATGATATTATAATTAAACTCCTGTCACTACTGTTCTCCAATGAGACTGGGGCCTTGGTAAATGAGATTGGTAGCCTATGCATCCAGTCCTCTGGCAAAAGGCGCCGACTGAAATTGTAACTTCAATTAAATATGAACCGGGTAACGGTGATGTACTCAGCAAAGGTTAGCCCGACTGAAGGGATACCATCACTCCCGCAAAATACCCAAGGCCTCTGCCGCAAATTTCCTCTCCTGTCGTTGGGGACTATTCCAATTGTCCTGGTCAATTATTTTTCCATCAATCAAATCCTAAAGAAACAGATTGTTTGGTCACTAATTTCATTGCTGTTTGTGGGAGCTTGCTGTGCACAGATTGGCTGCCGCATTTCACAACAATGACTACACTTCAAAAAACTACTCAATTGGCTGTAAAGCATTTTGAGACGTCCTGAGGTCGTGAAAGGCGCTATATGAAGGCCTTTCTTTCTTTTGGTCTATCTAAATATCTATCTCCTTCCTTCCTTCCTTCCATCCTTCCTTCCTTTATCTTGCCAGTCTTTATTTCTCTCCTTTTCTTTCCTATTATGAAGTAACTTTTTGACTGGCCATTTTGTAAGACTCCTTCTGATGCGAGTCCAACCCCCCTTTAATTTGACATTGTGGAAGAGAAGCGCTGAATCTGATTCCCCTGCTCTGCTGCCCGAACGCAATGTGATACGGATTACTGCTCCACTGTTTGAAGTGTGCAGCTTCCTTATCTGGCCACGCACAGGCCTTGCCATAGCCTGGGGGGAGCTGCTGTCAAGGTGGTGGGAGCTGAGGCAGAGCCCGCTGACCTCAGTAGGATGGTACGGAATCAGGCTCATTGTACCGCAGAGAGTAAAGATGGGCTTTGTGCTTGCTGCCAATTTTCCCTCATTTCTGTCTGAGCTACAATCACTTTTGTCTCTGATGCACTACCCCCCACCCCCAGAACACTCATCCAGCTAACGAAAGGTAAAGCTTTCAACATAATAGTTATGGATTACTCTTAGCCTGGAATCACTGGCTTAAGTGCAAGCAGCCCTGCAAAGTAATCAATCTTTTACTAATTATCTTACATCTTGCTTCCAGCGAGAAATGGTCTTCAGTGAGTGGCTTTGTAGGGTAACAGAACACACACACACACACACACAAAAAAATACAAAGAACCACAGTATCATTGCCTCATGTCACCACACAGCAAGAGCTGTCTGCCGCAGATGTTCTCACATCACTGGCTGGCATCGCCGCCGTGGAAGCTGCAGTACTGCAGTAATGAGCAGGGGCCCCCCTACCTCCAAGAGCCCCCGTCTACACCCTGAACCTGTCAGCGCGTTCATTGTTGTCAAGTTGTTAACCCCTTCGCTGACCCAAACCTCTGAGGCACAGGGCGTTGGAATGTGGACAGAATTAGCCCAAGGCTAGATTTCAAAATCACACTGCTGCCGTTTCATTTCGGTCAAGTCAAAGTGTGCTGAGATCGGCGGCCTGATAAGAGAATCCATCTGAAACCCTAAGCTATCTCTCTCTTCCAGAAGCTGGCTTACCTGCTGATTGATTGATAGATACGTTAGATCGGTAGATAGATAGATAGATCAGTGCTGTTGAAGCAGGGACACTCATGATACATAGAGATATATAGAGTATTGCATTTTAAAATATTGAATAAAATATTGTTTTCCATAGCATAACCATGGCTTTATAAATAGAGGCATTATAAATAAAACCATAGAGTATAAAATCAAGGAAGTTATGCTAAACCTTTTCAATCACTGTTTAGGCTTCAGCTGGGGTATTGCGTCCAATTCTGGGCACCACATTGTAGGAAGGATGTCAAGGTCTTGGAGAGGGTGCAGAGGAGATTTACCAGAATGGTTCCAGGGATGAGGGACCTCAGTTATGGGGGGAGACTGGAGAAGCTGAGATTGTTCTCCTTAGAGCAGAAAAGGTTAAGGGGAGATTTAATAGAGGTGTTCGAAATTATGAGGGATTTTTTTAATTTTTTTTATAGAGTGCAAAGGGAGAAATTGTTTCCACTGGCAGGAGGGTCGGTAATCAGAGGACACAGATTTAAGGTAATTGGCAAAAGAACCAGAGGGGAGATGAGGAGAAATGTTTTTACACAGCGAGTTGTTGTGATCTGGAATGCGCTGCCTGAAAGGGCGGGGGAAGCAGATTCAATAGTAACTTTCAAAAGGGAATGCGATAAAAACTTGAAAAGGAGAAATTTGCAGGGCTATGGGGGAAAGAGCAGGGGGAGTGGGACGAATTGGAGCGCTCTTTCAAAGAGCCGGCACAGTGCTCTCATCTCTGGACCCTGGACTGCAGCGGTTCAAGAAAAGGCCCACCACCACCACCACCTCAAGGGCAACAAGGGATGGGCAATAAATGCTGGCCTTGCCAGTCATGCCCACATCCCGAGAATTAATTTTTTAGAACTTGTGCGCAGAAATTGTGCGGCTCAGTAATGAGCACCTATGAGGCCCAAGGAGACACCCCCCGGAATAAACAATATCCATATATATATATAAATCTTTGAGTATAATATATCCACTTCTTTCCTCAAAAGTATTGTCCAAAAGCAGAGGCTGCATGGATACTTAAATGCAAACCATGTGCCGAAGATTCGGAAAGGGTAAAACCAATCTTTAATGAAGTGCTGGAAGTGCAGTTCACGGATTAAGCCAGTGTGAGTACAACAGGAGATGTAAAGAAAGAAGATACTGTGATACACTGTAGCTGCTGTGAGGCCCAAGGCCATGTACTTTGTTAACAATTTCAAAGAAAGAAGTGGAAGGGGAGGTGGGCCAGTGTATTACATACAGATATTGCAGTTTTCCTAGAGTTTGACGTTCAGAACAGGGGATGTATATTATACACAAGGGAATGGTAAAAAAACCAAACATCTCTTTTCAGCCGATTGCCTGAAATTGATACCAATCTTTAAGGCAGTGAGGAAGACTGTCTACCTCCACCTCCGTAACATCGCCGGTCTCTGCCCCTGCCTCAGCTTATCTGCTGCTGAAACCCCCATCCCTGCCTTTGTTGCCTCTAGACTCGACTATTCCAATGCTCTCCTGGCCGGCCTCCCTCCTCGCACCCTTCGTAAACTTGAGCTCATCCAAAACACTTGCTGCCCGGATCCTAACTCGCACCAAGTCCCGTTCACCCATCACCCCTGTGCTCGCTGACATACTTCGGCAACCCCTCGAATCTAAAATTCTCATCCTTGTTTTCAAATCCCTCCATGGCCTCGCCCCCCTCTCCCTATCTCTGTAACCTCATCCAGCCCTACAATCCTCCGAGATCTCTGCGCATCCCCGATTTTAATCGCTCCACAATTGGCGGCCGTGCCTTTAGCTGTCTGAGCCCTAAGCTCTGGAATTCCCGTCATAAACCTCTCCACTTCTCTACCTCTCTCTCCTCCATTAAGACTCTCTTTAAAAACCTACCTCTTTGACCAAACATTTGGTCACCTGTCCTAATATCTCCTTATGTGGCTCGGTGTCAAATTTTGTTTGATAATCGCTCCTGTGAAGCACCTTGGGACGTTTTACTATGTTAAAGGTGCTGTATAAATGCAAGTTGTTGTTGTTATAGCATTCCAGATCATAACTCGCTGCATAAAAAAATTTCTCCTTATCTCTCCCTCTGGTTCTTTTGAAGATTACCTTAAATCTGGGTCCTCTCGTTACCAACCCTCCTGCCACTGGAAACAGTTTCTCCTTATTTACTTTAACAAAACCCCATTCATGATTTTGAACACCTCTATTAAATCTCCCCTTAACCTTCTCCGCTCCAAGGAGAATAACCCCAGACTTAACTGAAAACCCACATCCCTGGTGCGTGTATCGATTACCATTGATAAGTTATCAATATTGATCGCCTTTGCCTTTAGTTTGATTTGAGCCTTGGGTTCACCTTCTTGGAATAAGAACCCCAGTGCTGTCAGATCTGCTGCCTATGTGGAGCGAGCACCTCTGTTTTTTAAATTTCATTCATGGGATGTGGGCGTCGCTGGCAAGGCCAGCATTTATTGCCCATCCCTTATTGCCCCTTGAGAAGGTGGTGGTGAGCTGCGTTCTTGAAGCAATGCAGTCCGTGCGGTGAAGGTGCTCCCACAGTGCTGTTAGGGAGGGAGTTCCAGGATTGTGACCCAGCGACGAGGAAGGAACGGCCCATATATTTTCAACTCAGGATGGTGTGTGTGACTTGGAGGGGAACTTGGAGGTTGTGGTGTTCCCATGCACCTGCTGCCCTATTGAGTCACTACATGGGTGCCCACCTTGATTATATAAATGACCTAGTCCTCAGGCTCGGGCATGGGGGTCAGTGATGCTTCAAAGTGACAGGCGGAAGTTCCGCTCGATCGCACTTCCATAGTTTGTGCGGTCCCATCAAAGAGTTAGGTTTCAAAGGGGCTTTTAAAGGAGGGGAGAGAGGGAGCAAGATGGAAGGGTGTAGGGTGTTTTCCAGAGTGATAATGGGTGGGGGTCAAAGGTTCTGCCTCCAAAGGGGTTGCAGAAAGAGCGGGGGAGCTGCAAAAGGATGCCTGGGCCAGAAAAGTGGAGGGGGCACGGTAGCAGATAGGTTTGGTGCAGCCCACAGAGGTGGGGTGGGGAAAAGCCATGGAGGGATTTGTAAAGGAGGACATGGATTTGAACTAGAGGCATTGGGGGGATGTGGGCCCAATGGAGGTTGGTCAGGACAGGGGTAATAGGGAATCCAGCCAACGTGGAATAGGATATGGACGGTGGAGTTTCTGACGAGTTGCAGTTCATGTCAGATGGAACTGGAGAAAGAAAGAAAGACTTGCATTTCTATAGCGCCTTTCACGACCACCGGACGTCTCAAAACGCTTTACAGCCAACTAAGTACTTTTTGAAGTGTAGTCACTGTTGTAATGTGGGAAACACGGCAACCGATTTGCGCACAGCAAGCTCCCACAAACAGCAATGTGATAATGACCAGATAATCTGTTTTTGTTATATTGGTTGAGGGATAAATATTCGAAATAGTGCTGTGGAATCTTTTATGTCTACCTGAGAGAGCAGACGGGGCCTCGGTTTAACGTCTCATCCGAAAAACGGCACCTCCGACAGTGCAGCACTCCCTCAGCACTGCACTGGGAGTGTCAGCCTAGCTTTATGTGCTCAAGTCCCTGGAGTGGGACTTGAACCCACAACCTTCTGATGCGAGGAGAGCTTTGAGGTGATGAAAACACAGATGAGGCTTTCAAACGGCTGAGGTTAAGGCGGAGCCAAGCGATGCCGTGGAAGGGGAAATACATAGTCTTGGTGATGGGACCGACTGCACTGGGAGTGTCAGCCTAGCTTTATGTGCTCAAGTCCCTGGAGTGGGACTTGAACCCACAACCTTCTGATGCGAGGAGAGCTTTGAGGTGATGAAAACACAGATGAGGCTTTCAAACGGCTGAGGTTAAGGCGGAGCCAAGCGATGCCGTGGAAGGGGAAATACATAGTCTTGGTGATGGGACCGACTAAGTGATGAATCAGCCTCACAAATGTATAAATATCAATCACATTGCTGGTCATGACATTTGCAGTGCCTTATCAACTAAGAAAATCCATTTATTGAGTGTTTCTTTTTGCTTGTTATAGCCTAAGAAAGAGGTTAATTGCTTTGCAATTCCTGATCTGGTACCACATCAATAGAAGTATCACTTCCATTGCTACTGGTCTATTTCCACATGAACGCTACCATTTTCAATGCTGTAGATTCAGTGTTAACAGCTACAAGGGTGTTGCTCAGATCTTTAGGCACAGTCATATTAGATGGACCAATCGAGACAGGTATTTGCTCAGAGGTAGCAGAACCCAGTTATACTGCCTTTACAACATGATTCTCTAACCAGGGAAGATGAAAGCTTCCACACATATATATGAATATGCTGTATTATTTTCTACATTACAACAGTGACTACACTTCAAAAAGTATTTAATTGGCTGTAAAATGCTTTGGGATGTTCTGAGGACATGAAATAGAGTCATAGAGTTACACAGCACAGAAAGAGGCCCTTCAGCCCATCGTGTCCGCGCCAGCCATCAAGCCCTGCCTATTCTAATCCCATTTTCCAGCACTTGGTCCGTAGCCTTGTATGCTATGGCGTTTCAAGTGCTCATCTAAATGCTTCTGGAATGTTGTGAGGGTTCCTGCCTCTACCACCCTTTCAGGCAGTGAGTTCCAGATTCTAACCACCCTCTGGGTGAAAAAGTTTTTCCTCAAATCCCCTCTAAACCTCCTGTCCCTTACCTTGAAACTATGACCCCTGGTTATTGACCCCTCTACTAAGGGGAAAAGTTCCTTTCTATCTACCCTATCTATGCCCCTCATAATTTTGTACACCTCAATCAGGTGTCCCCCCTCAGCCTTCTCTGCTCTAAATGCGCAGCATAAATGAAAGTTCTTTCTTTCTTTCTTTCTATGCAAGTGCAGAATTGTGCTCACCCTTATCCAAGTGACAATAGCCTTGTCAAAGAGCCGACAGGACTTTGGGAAACATTGACAGGACTCAAAGCGAAGATTAAGAATTTTCCAGGTTGCCCGGCCGACGTCTTGGGAACTTGTCCGAAGTTGGATTTTGCACCGGTCGCAGTTACACTGCAAACGGCGCGGTGGCAAAGTCTGGTGTTGCTCTCTCCTCCCGGTTCCCTCATTCCACTGGTTAAGATTCAAATGGGGTGATTCGAGGCCAGACATTTTACGGCGGGGTAGAGCTGAAAGCAGCTTCGCATCAGTGTGACATAACCAACCCACCCACTCCTCCAACAGCAATAAATTGAACCCACGCCGGACTCTGCACGAGCAGCTTGCAGGGTGAATGTTTTGCCAATTCAAAGAAGTTTTTATTTTGGCGGATGAGGGGGGGGTGAGTGAGAAGTCTTGCCGTACTGATAAACCAGAGAAAAACCGTTAGCAGATTAACACCTCTTTGTAATCACTGTCTACCCCAGAGATTACATCAAATGAGAGAAAATTAATCCAGTCCTTTCACACATCTGCATATCCATCTGTAATCAGTATACCGTGTGCACAACTACTCAAACTATGACACCTCATTTAGAAAGCATAGCAGCCCAATGATTAGTCAATCAATCGACCATTTTATCAGCTACAGCTGTTGCCGATTAAACACCATTTTTTTTATATATAGACAATCAATCTTCAGATTGCATTGTTGATGCAGGAATATGGTAGAAATTTAGCAGAAGTAATGTGGAAATAGCAGGGTTTTAAAGCAAGGAAGGAGTAATGACTACAAAGTGATTAATTTGGGATGTGGTTCAATTGATATACAGGTACGGCTAGTTGTATGGTGATTACGATATATTTATAATAAACGGTGTAATTATAGGAAGTTGCACCTGTCTAAAGGTGTGCGACTGGTATTTGTTGGACAATTTTGGTCTCCTTCCCGAAGGAAGGATATATTTGCCTTCGAGGGAAAAGAAAGACTTGCATTTCTATAGCGCCTTTCACAACCACCCGATGTCCCTAAGTGCTTTACAGCCAATGAAGTACTTTTTGAAGTGTAGTCACTGTTGTAATGTGGGAAACACCGCAGCCAATTTGCGCACAGCAAGCTCCCACAAACAGCAATGTGAAAATGACCAGATCATCTGTTTTTGTTATGCTGATTGAGGAATAAATATTGGCCCCAGGGATAACTCCCCTGTTCTTCTTCGAAATACTGCCATGGGATCATTTACATCCACCTGAGAGAGCAGATGGGACCTCAGTTTAACATCTCATCTGAACGACAGCAACTCTAGAAGTAAAGGGCATTAAGGGTTACGGGGAGCGGGCAGGAATTTGGACATGAGTCTAGGTTCGGATCGGTCATGGCCCTGTGGGTAGTGGAGCGGGCCCAGGGACTGTGTAGCCTGATTCTGCTCCTATTTCGTGTGTGCAATTCTGTTAGATGCAGGAGATGGTTCTGTGATAGATAGTAGATTGGCGGTTAGGATCAGATCAGCCATGATCTTATTGAATGGCGGAGCAGGCTCGAGGGGCCGATTGGCCTACTCCTGCTCCTATTTCTTATGTTCTTATGTTCTTATGCAGCACTCCCTCAGTACTCCACTGGGAGCATCAGCCTAGATTTTTTTTTTGCGCTCACATCTCTGGAGTAGGACTTGAATCCACAACCTTCTGACTCGGAGGCAAGGGTGCTACTAACTGAGCCACAGCTGACACTATGGGAGTGCAATGACGGTTCACTAGACTGATTCCTGGGATGAGCAGGATTGTCTTATGAGAAGAGAAAGAGTAGACTAGGCATATATTCCCTAGAAGTTAGAAGAATGAGAGGTGATCTCATTCAAACATATAACATTCTTACAGAGCTTGATAGGGTAGATGTTGGGAGGATGTTTCCCCTGGCTGGGGAGTCTTGAACCAGGGGTCACAGTCTCAGGATAAGGGGTCGGCGATTTAGGACTGAGATGAGGAGGGAATTTCTTCACTCAGAGGGTGGTGAATCTTTGGAATTCTCTACCCCAGAGGGCTGTGGAGGCTCAGTCGATGAGTATATTCAAGACAGAGATCGATAGATTTTTGGATACTAAGGGAATCAAGGGATATGGGGATAGGGCGGAAAAGTGGAGATGAGGCCGATGATCTGCCATGATATTATTGAATGGCGGAGCAGGCTCAAGGGGCCAACTCCTGCTCCTATTTCTTATGTTCTTATGTTCTTAGACCTAATTTGCTGATAATACTGCACTGCATAAAGCACGCGTGGAATGTCCAACTTTATTCGACATGTCCTTAATGATTAAATTTAAAGTTCGTATGGAAATTGAGTGCCCAAAAATTAGTGTTGCTACGCGAGAGTACGCACTGTGTACTCTCGCGTATTCTGTCTCCAATTGCCGGTTTTCTGCATGCACTGCGCATGCGCTGAAAACTGGCACTTGGTGATTTCAAAAGGGGGCGGTTCCTAAGTGAACCGCGTGCGCGCTACAGGCTGCGCGCACGCAGTGCACTTAGTGCTTTGAACGCGCAGGTAAGTATGGAAGATTTTGCACATAAAGAAAGGAGGCGTAAGAGCCTCTTTTAACAAGGTAAGTAGTTAATTAAGTATTATTTTGATTTTTTTTCAACAGGTATATCTTTTTTAGAGACTTTAAAGAAAGGTAAGTTTATTTTTATAACTTTTAAAAGATTTAAAAAAATTTCAAAAATTTAATTTTTTGTTTAAAATGGTTAATTTATTTAACTATACTTATTTTATTAATGTGATGGGTTTTTTTTAAATTTAATTGAGGTTTAGCTGTTCTTTTGGGGGGGGTATAGATTCATAGCTTTCACAGCACTTGTTGTGAAAGCTATGAATGAAAGATGATGTGCTGCCATTGGTTCTAACTGAGTCATGAGATCCCACAGCTCGCACGAATTAACTGCGCCTGTGGGATACGGAAGCCCTGCACAGCTGCTGTCCAGAACATCAAGTTCGTGCGAGCTGGGAATGCAAAAGCCGGCGCGCAGTGAGAGATCGCGGGGAAGCCTTACCCTCGCACGAAGGCTCCCTCACTAATTTTTGGGCCAATATTTACTTCTAAAGCCGCACAAGATTACCAATTGTACGCTGGCGGCACTAGCTCGTTGTCAATGGGAGCATGAGAGGGAGTCAAAATGGACCAGGTCCCAATCCAGGGTGAGCTTCACATAGAATCATAGAATGGTTACAGCACGGAAGAAGGCCATTCGGCCTGTCGAGCCCGTGCCGGCTCTCTGCAAGAGCACTTCAGCTAGTCCCACTCCCCCCGCCCTTTCCCTGTAGCCCTGCACATATTTTTCTTTCAGGTACTTATCCAATTCCCTTTTGAAAGCCGTGATTGAGTCTGCCTCCACCACCCTCTCAGGCAGTGCATTCCAGATCCTAACCACTCGCTGCGTAAAAATGTTTTTTCTTATTTCGCCTTCGGTTCTTTTGCCAATCACCTTAAATGTACTCCTGTTTCCTGTTGACCTGCTCCCGTGCCGATCGCCCCCGTGACCTAATCATCCGTCCAATAAAATAAATCGCCTCCTAACCATCTCCCCTTTGGGAAGAAAAACAGTACAAATAGGGAGGTATTGCTTCAGTTGTACAGGGTATTGGTGAGACCGCACCTGGAATACTGCATACAGTTTTGGTGTCCATACTTAAGAAAAGACATACTTGCTCTCGAGTCAGTACAAAGAAGGTTCACTCAGTTAATCCCGGGGATGAGGGGATGGACATATGAGGAGAGGTTGGGTAGATTGGGACTCTACTCATTGGAGTTCAGAAGAATGAGAGGCGATCTTATTGAAACATATAAGATTGTGAAGGGGTTGGATCGGGTGGATGCGGGGAGGATGTTCCCGATGATGGGTGAAACTAGAACTAGGGGGCATAGTCATAGAATAAGGGGCTGCTCTTTCAAAACTGAGATGAGAAGGAACTACTTCACTCAGAGGGTGGTAGGTCCATGGAATATGCTGCCCCAAAAAGCTGTAGAAGCTACATCATTACATAAATTTAAAACAGAAATAGACAGTTTCCTAGAAGTAAAGGGAATTAAGGGTTATGGGGAGCAGGCAGGAATTTGGACATGAGTCTAGGTTCGGATCGGTCATGGCCCAGTGGGTAGCGTAGCGGGCCCAGGGGCCGTGTAGCCTGATCCTGCTTCTATTTCGTGTGTCCAATTCTGTTAGGTTCAGGAGATGGTTCTGTGATAGTAGATTGGCGGTTAGGATCAGATCAGCCATGATCTTATTAAATGGCGGAGCAGGCTTGAGGGGCCAATTGGCCTACTCCTGCTCCTATTTCTTATGTTCTTAAATATAAAAATATAACACCCCCCACCACCATGTGGACAACCACAGACCCCCCGACTCAGCGTGAATCCATTTTCAATAAACCTATCCCTTTATCTCATTGTAAAGACCACGCCCATATAGAGAACAGATTGTCTGCTAACAGTTTGTTCCACTTGCATATGTTTATGTAGTGTTCTGATCTCTGCCGTGATCTGCAGGAGTTTTATCATACTTTACAACCCACTTCCAGCCAATGAAAATGTCTCTCTCCCGTCAATCTATGTACTGGTGCTGAAGAACCACCTGAAGAAAGAAAGAACTTGCATTTATATAGCACCTTTCACGACCGCAAAACATTCCAAGCTCCAACCATCTTCTGCGTAATAAATTTCGCTAAAACTCTCTCCTCACTCTCAATTTTAATTGTTGGCCGATTCAGCATGGATTTGTTAAGGGAAGGTCATGTCTGATTAACTTGATTTCATTTTTTTTTGAGGAGGTAACAAGGAGGGTTGATGAGGGTGGGCGCGTTTGACGCAGCCTACATGGATTTTAGCAAGGCTTTTGACAAGGTCCCACATGGCAGACTGGTCAGAAAAGTAAAAGCCCATGGGATCCAAGGGAAAGTGGCAAGTTGGATCCAAAATTGGCTCAGTGGCAGGAAGCAAAGGGTGATGGTCGACGGGTGTATTTGTGACTGGAAGTTTGTTTCCAGTGGGGTTCCGCAGGGCTCAGTATTAGGTCCCTTGCTTTTTGTGGTATATGTCAATGATTTAGACTTCAATGTAGGGGGCATGAAATGCACAAACTGGCTGCTGCATTTCCTACATTACTGTAAGAAATAGCTATTAGATTCATAGATGAAGTTTGACTCTTAGAACAGAAATTAAGATGCAGTCAGGAACAAATGGTTGAAGTGTCAGCAAGGTCAAATAACAAACATCAAAAAAGACAAACGGAAATGATAAGAGGATCGTAAAATGCAAGAAACCACAGGATGATAATACTGTAGCTAGACAATAAGGAGCCACGAAGTCATAAAATGTCCTTAAAGAAACATAACAAAACATTCCTCAGAAAGATAAGAGAAAGGCCTCATCAGCCATGCAGAAAGGGGCAGTGAGAAATGTCTTCCCGCACCACACTTGGATTATAGATGATTGACACTAGATTTATCACAGCCCACCGAAATAACTATAAATATAGAGGGCTGAGAGAGGGAATCAGACAGCGAGGGGCGAAGGCTTCTTCGAGGTGGAAATCAATGCTGGCTCAGGCCTAACACCTTGACTAAGTTTAGCCTCTGAGGCGGATCAATGCTGGCTTATGCCTAACACCTCCAACAGCTCGGGGGACGAATCAACAGAAGTGACTGCTGTTACTGACTGCAGAGACCCGCTGACCCGAGACCTCCACGCTGTCTCATCGGGCATCTAACCAACCGTCCGTCCGGTCGTGGCATTCCGCTTCGGGAGTCGCAGATCGCTCTCTACTGTCACGGGTTGTATGTCTATTATACTTAGCTTAAACCATATGTAATATATGATTGTGCTTTAAAACTGTAGCTCTTTAATAAAAAAGCCTTGCAACTCCTAAGACCCTTTGGGTAATCTGTGTGTGACCTGTGATCCTAATCTTACATTGACTACACCTCAAAAGTACTCATTGGCTCTAAAGCTTTGGGGCGTCCTGAGGTTGTGAAAGGTGCTATGTAAATGCAAGTCTTTCTTTCTTTGAACCTAATTTCCTCCACCCATACCCCCACCCCCCCCCTTCAAACAGTGCAATTGGGCAATTGGACAGATTAAATGGCCACTCCCCACTCATACTCCTGGAGAAACAGTACCAGTGAGGGTGATGGTGTCATCCAGAATTGGAATCAGTCCAGCCCAGTACTGTATCTTAATAAATCCTTAGGACAGCAATGTTTTGGGGAGTAAATTTACAAGGTCAGACTTTTAATGGTTAGAAGATCATGGCCCAGATTTCTGATATCCATTGTGGGTTAGCAAGACTCTGGATCAACAGTGTAGAGTCATGAGAACGACCAGAGTACATCATCTAGGTTGACGCTTTAGTACAGTTCTGGGCGAGTGCTGCATTATCGGAGCCATTGTCTTTTGATGAGACGTTAAACCGAGGCCCCGTTTGCTCTCTCAGGTGGACGTAAAAGATCCCATAGTGCTATTTCGAAGAAGAGCAGGGGAGTTCTCCTGGTGTCCTGGCCAATATTTATCCCTCATCCAACCATTGGTTGTCACATGTGCCTACATAATAACAGTGACTACACTTCAAATGTACTTTTTGCTGTAAGATGTTTTGGGAGGTCTTTAGGTCGCAAAATGTGCTATGTAAATGCAATTTCTTTCCTTTTTTTCCTCTTTCTGTGACTCAGTAGGTAGCACACTCGTCTCTGAGTCAGAAGGTTGTGGGTTCAAGTCCCACTCCAGGGACTTGAGCACAAAAAGCTAGGCTGACACTCCAGTGCAGTACTGAGCGAGTGCTGCACTGTGGGAGATGCCGTCTTTCAGATGAGACGTTAAACCGAGGCCCCGTCTGCTCTCTCGGTGGACGTAAAAGATCCCATGGCACTATTTCGAAGAAGAGCAGGGGAGTTATCCCCGGTGTCCTGGCCAATATTTATCCCTCAATCAATATAACAGAAACAGATGATCTGGTCATTATCACATTGCTGTTTGTGGGAGCTTGCTGTGCGCAAATTGGCTGCCGCGTTTCCCACATTACAACAGTGACTACACGTCAAAAGTACTTCATTGGCTGTAAAGCGCTTTGAGACATCCGGTGGTTGTGAAAGGCGCTTTAGAAATTCAAGTCTTCTTCTTCTTCTTCTTCTTTCTCTTTTTCTATCTTTCTTTTTCTCGCTTTCATTTTTCTCTTTTATTTTTTTTCTCTCTTGCTCTCTTTTCCTTTTCTACTTTTTTTATCTTTCTATCCTTTTTTCCTTCTTTCTATCTTTCTTTCCTAAAATCCATGAGTCCAGGTGCGAAAGGACATTCTGCTCCGCTCCCAAGATCCTTCTGGACTCGCTCAGATTTATTGAGTTTCACATATTTCCAGTGAGGGGTAAGGATGAACCCAGCAACTACAGGCCAGTCAGTTTAACCTCGGTAGTGGGGCAGCTTTTAGAAATGATAATCCGGGACAAAATTAACAGTCACTTGGACAAGTGCGGGTTAATTAAGGAAAGCCAGCACAGATTTGTGAAAGGTAAATCATGCTTAACTAACTTGATCGAGTTTTTGGATGAGGTAACAGAGAGGGTTGATGAGGGCAATGCGGTTGATGTGGTGTACATGGACTTCCAAAAGGTGTTTGATAAATTGCCCCATAATAGGCTTGCCAGCAAAGTTGAAGCCCATGGAATAAAAGGGACAGTGGCAGCATGGATACGAAATTGGCTAAGTGACAGAGAGCAGTGGTGAACGGTTGTTTTTCGGACTGGAGGAAGATATACAGTGGTGTTCCCCAGGGGTCGGTACTAGGACCACTGCTTTTTTTAATATATATTAATGACTTGGATGTGGGTGTACAGGGCACAATTTCAAAATTTGCAGATGACACAAAACTTAGAAGTATAGTGAACAGTGAGGAGGAGAGTGATAGACTTCAGGAAGACATAGACAGGCTGGTGGAATGGGTGGATACGTGGCAGATTAAATTTAATGCAGAAAAGTAGGAAGAACAAGGAGAGGCAAGATAAACTAAAGGGTACAATTCTAAAGGTGGTGCATGAACAGAGAGACCCTGGGGGTATATGTGCACAAATTATTGAAGGTGGCAGGGCAGGTTGAGAAAGCGGTTAAAAAAGCATACGGGATCCTGGGCTTCATAAATAGAGGCACAGAGTACAAAAGCAAGGAAGTTATGATGAACCTGTATAAAATACTGGTTCGGCTTCAACTGGAGTATTGTGTCCAATTCTGGGCACCGTACTTTAGGAAGGATGTGAAAGCCTTAGAGAGGGTGCAGAAAAGATTTAAAAGAATGGTTCCAGGGATGAGGGACTTCAGTTACGTGGATAGACTGGAGAAGCTGGGGTTGTTCTCCTTAGAGAGGTCGCACAACACCAGGTTATAGACCAACAGTTTTATTTGAAATCACAAGCTTTTGGAGCTATCGATTGCCCCTTCCTCAGGTGTTCTCCTTAGAGCAGAGAAGGTTGAGAGGACCCGGGTTCGAATCTGACCTCGGGTGACTGTCTGTGTGGAGTTTGCACATTCTCCCCGTGTCTGCGTGGGTTTCCTCCGGGTGCTCCGGTTTCCTCCCACAGTCCAAAAATGTGCGGGTTAGGTTGATTTGGCTATGATAAATTGACCCTTAGTGTTAGGGGGGATTAAATATGTGGGGTTATGGGGATAGGATGGGATATGTTAGGGGGAATTAAATACGTGGGGTTACGGGGGTAGGGTGGGATATGTGTACTGTGGGGATTAAAGCAGGGACAGGGTACTGGATTTGAATGATCAGCCATGATCGTATTGAATGGTGGAGCAGGCTCGACGGGCCGAATGGCCCACTCCTGCTTCTAGATTCTATGTTTCTATGTTTCTATGATGGAGGTGTTCAAAATCATGAGGGGTCTAGACAGAGTAGATAGAGAGAAACTGTTCCCATTGGCGGAAGAATCGAGAACCAGAGGACACAAATTTAAGGTGATTGGCAGAAGAACCAAAGGCGACATGAGGAAAAACTTTTTTACGCAGCGAGTGGTTAGGATCTGGAATGCGCTGCCTGAAAGGGTGCTGGAGGCAGATTCAATCGTGGCTTTCAAAAGGGAATTGAATAAGTACCTGAAAGAAAAAAATTTGCAGGGCTACGGGGAAAGGGCGGGGGGAGTGGGACTAGCTGAAGTGCTCTTGCAGAGAGCCGGCACGGGCTCGACAGGCCAAATGGCCTCCTTCTGTGCGGCAACCATTCTATGATTATATTCTGAGATTCTCTAAATTGGTACAACAACTTGAAAACAATTACATGCTATCGAGATTGTGAAGCTCCCTTACTAGCATACAAGATGTTCCTTTACTTACTTACTTTTACTTACTTACTTACTTACTTACTTTCTTTCTTTCAATCAATCAGTCAGTCAGTCTGTCTGTCAGTCAGTTTGTCTGGTGATGGAAAAGGAAAAGTGGGTAGTTTGGAGATCATAGAGGAAGATTTCTTCTGCTCACTATTTCTACCCAAATCTTCATGCTCACATTTAGAGTTTGCTCCAGCTAAGGAATTAAGGGAACTGTGTCCCCCACCCCACCACCACACACACTCCTGTCCCCCCCCACCACACACACTCCTGTCCCCCCCACCACACACACTCCTGCCCCCCCCCACCACACACACTCCTGTCCCCCCCCCCACCACACACACTCCTGTCCCCCCCCACCACACACACTCCTGTCCCCCCCACCACACACACTCCTGCCCCCCCACCACACACACTCCTGTCCCCCCCACCACACACACTCCTGTCCCCCCCCACCACACACACTCCTGTCCCCCCCACCACACACACTCCTGTCCCCCCACCACACACACTCCTGCCCCCCCCACCACACACACTCCTGCCCCCCCCCCACCACACACACTCCTGTCCCCCCCACCACACACACTCCTGCCCCCCCCACCACACACACTCCTGCCCCCCCCCACCACACACACTCCTGTCTCCCCCACCACACACACTCCTGTCCCCCCACCACACACACTCCTGTCCCCCCCACCACACACACTCCTGTCCCCCCACCACACACACTCCTGCCCCCCCCACCACACACACTCCTGCCCCCCCCACCACACACACTCCTGTCCCCCCCACCACACACACTCCTGTCCCCCCCACCACACACACTCCTGCCCCCCCACCATCCGCCTCGATGTGGAGGGGAAACAGAGGGAGTATCACCTCAGGCTGCTTTTATGCACCACCTGGCAGCTGGCTGAACAATAACCTTACCAAAGAAAACTAATTAAAAAAACAACAGCTCTATCCACTTTAATGAGCTTCCAATCTGTCTCATTCTTCTTATCTGTTATCGTCTGACTCGTGTAGATCTGACCGTGGTAGCCTGCCTCACACGTTGGTGGAATATTTTGCTTCAGCCTCAAATATCGCCATGTCATTTTACTTCCTCACCCCCTCCTCTAACTCGAAAAAAAAAGACTAGCATTTCTACGCCTTTCATGACCGCAGGACGTCACAAAGCACCTGACAGCGAATCAATTACTTTTGAAGTGTAGTCGCTGTTGTAATGTTGGAAACGCGGCAGCCAATTTGTGCACAGCAAGCTCCCACCAACGGCAATGTGATAATGCAAGATTATTTTTCTCTCTTCTTCAGGATACAGAAGGCTAAGGAATCAAGCGAGACACTGTAGTTATTTTCTAACTTTAACACGCCACAGTTTGTAATAGAAAGAAAGCAGTAACTTTTCATACAACCTTTTCCTTTCTCGCGAGTACAACTCAAGACAAAGAATCTTTGTCTTAGGGAGAAAACGGAGGTTCCTTTCCTACGGTAACTTGTGCTCATCCTTGTTTTCATTCTGTAACCTCCTCCAGCCCTCCAACCCTCCGAAATCTCTGCGCTCCTCCAATTCTGGCCTCTTGTGCAACCCCAATTTTCATCGCTCCACCATTGGCGGCCATGCCTTCAGCTGCCTAGGCCCTAAGCTCTGGAATTGGGGAATGAGGAAATGGCAGAGAAATTAAATAAATACCTTGTTTCTGTCTTCACGGAGGAAGACACAAAAAAACTCCCAGAAATACGAGAAAACCAAGGATGTGGCGAGAATGAGGAACTTAAAGAAATTATTATTAGTAAAAAAACAGTACTCGCAAAATTAATGGGACTGATGTCGATAAATCCCAAGGACCGGATTACCTATATCCTAGGGTTTTGAAAGAGGTGGCCATTGGGATAGTGGACGCATTGGTTGTCATCTTCCAAAATTCTATAGATTCTGGAACGGTTCCTGCAGATTGAAGGATAGCAAATGTAACCCCGCTATTTAAGAAAGGAGGGAGAGAGAAAACGGGGAACTACAGACCTGTTAGCCTCACATCAGTAGTTGGGAAAATGCTGGAATCTATTATAAAGGATGCAATAACTGGGCACTTAGAAACTAATAGTAAGATTGGGCAGAGTCAACATGGATTTATGAAAGGGAAATCCTGTTTGACGAACCTATTGGAGTTCTTTGAGGATGTAACTAGTGGAGTAGATAAAGGGGAACTGGTAGATGTGGTGCATTTGGATTTTCAGAAGGCCTTCGATAAGGTCCCACACAAGAGGTTGGTGAACAAAATTAGGGCACATGGAATTGGGGGTAATATACTAGCATGGATTGAGAATTGGTTAACAGACAGAAAACAAAGAATAGGGATAAACGGGTCTTTTTCAGGATGGCAGGCTGTGACTAGTGGGGTACCGCAAGGATCGGTGCTTGGGCCCCAGCTATTCATAATCTATATCAATGATTTGGATGAGGGGACTAAATGTAACATTTCCAAATTTGTTGATGATACAAAGCTAGGTGGCAGTGTCAGTTGCGAAGAGGATTTGAAGTGGCTTCAAGGGGATCTTGACAGGCTCAGTGAGTGGGCAAGAACATGGCAGATAGAATATAATGTGGATAAATGTGAAGTTATCCACTTTGGTAGAAAAAACAGAAAGGCAGAGTATTTCCTAAATGGTGTCCTTGTACATGAGTCACTGAAAGTGAATGTGCAGGTACAGCAAACCATTAGGAAGGCAAATGGTATGCTGGCCTTCATTACAAGAGGATTTGAGTACAGGAGTAAAGAAGTCCCATCCAGTTATATAGGGCCTTGGTGAGACCACACCTGGAGTACTGTGTACAATTTTGGTCTCCTTACCTAAGGAAGGATATACTTGCTATAGAGGGAGTGCAACAAAGGTCTAACGAGATTGATTCCTGGGATGGCAGGACTGTCGTATGAGAAGAGATTGAGTAAACTAGGCCTGTATTCTCTTGAATTCAGAAGAATGAGAGGGGATCTCATTGAAGCATACAAAATTATTACAGGGCTTGATAGAGTGGATGCTGGGAGAATGTTTCCCTTGGCTGGGGAGTCTAGAACCAGGGGCCACAGCCTCAGGATAAAGGCTAGGCCATTCAGGACTGAGATGAGAAAACATTTCTTCACACAGAGGGTGGTGAATCTTTGGAGTTCTCTACCCCAGAGGGTTGTGGAGGCTCAGTCATTGAGTATATTCAAAACAGAAGTTGATAGATTTCTGACTAGTAAAGGCATCAAGGGATATGGCGATAGGGCCGGTGAATGGAGTTGAGGCAGAGGATCAGCCATGATCTCATTGAATGGCGGAGCAGGCTCGAAGGGCCGAATGGCCGACTCCTGCTCCTATTTCTTATGTTCTTATGTTATGTTCTTATGTAATTCCCTCCCTAAACCTCTCTACCTCTCTTTCCTCCTTTAAGACACTCCTTAAAACCTACCTCTTTGACCAAACTTTTGGTCACCTGGCCTAATATCTCCTTATGTGGCTCAGTGTCAAATTTTTTGTCTTATAATACTCCTGTGCAGCGCCTTGGGATGTTTTACTATGTTAAAGGCGCTATATAAATACAAGTTGTTGTTGTTCTTCTGATGTCATCCGTGGTTCTCTCCCAAACCCTTTAGAAGGAGTTGTTTTATCGGGTTTCCTCTCCAAAATCTGCTGTTTAGTTATCAGACATCAAAGAATCTCGACAGCTTGCAGGTCTTGCTTTCTTATCTCTGTAATTGTTCGCATGGTTCCTTCTTATCAGTTACTTTAGGTGTAATTTTATGAAGCCTCCATTTTGTCCTGGCATACGTTTCTCTCTCTCTCAGCATTTTGGTCAATACACATCCTGTCTTCAGTCAAGCTGACAGCTGTGTTCTTTACCAAGGAAGTGAGGGTTTATTATTTAATAATGGCCAGATAATCTGTTTTTAGTGATGGTGATTGAGAAACTCTGCTGCTCTTCTTCGAAATAGTGCTCGGGGAATCAAGGGATATGGAGATCGGGCGGGAAAGTGGAGTTGTGAGGTCGATGATCAGCCCATGATCTTGTTGAATGGCGGAGCAGGCTCGAGGGGCCGTATGGCCTACTCCTGCTCTTATTTCTTATGTTCTTATGTTCTATGTTCTTTACCTGAGAGAGCAGACGGGACCTCAGTTTAACATCTCATCTGAAAGACGGCACCTCCAGCAGTGCAGCACTCCCTCAGCACTGCACGGGAACGTCAGCCTAGATTTTGTGCTCAAGTCTCTGAAGTGGGACTTTGAACCCACAACCTTCTGAGTCAGAGGCGAGGGTGCTACCCACTGAGCCACGGCTCAGCATGCTGACTTAATCGGGCATACAGCTCCACAGGTGTCGGTTGTCCTCCTGTATCTCCGAGTGACTATTTTTCAAGTGTGAGGTGCCCTGGACAGTATTCCACTTTTTGTTAGCATATTGTTTGCATTATTTGAAAGCTGGGGCCTGCTGCCTTTGTTCTACACAGGTATCAACCCATCCGACTTCAACCACATCAGAAATTCGTGCAACACTCGATTCTCCAGTCATTAGTTTAAGTGGTTGTGCTCATCCGGATAAATGCTCCTGCCGACGTTGGCTCCATGCTGGGAGCACAAAGTCAGGAAATCACCCCCCCTCGTAAATCAGCTCACTCTATTATTTCGCTTTGCTTTCGGAACATGTCCCTTTCATCTGGGGAGGATTTTAAGTCCTCATCCGTGTCATTTTAATAATGCTGCCATCATGTCATCGAGACAGTGATTGTTATATTTACAGAATTTATCGTTGTAAGCGCGTACACTCAATGAACGGCCTCTCTCGCCCTAGTTTGTATCCTAATCCCAGCCTATATCCCCACGATGCCAGTAGGGTCCCTTCAATCTAAAGTCACATCTGCGCTGTCACAAAAAGGGGTGGAGGGATTAATAACGGTATTTCTAGAGATGCCAACCATCTCACAATTCCCGGGATTATCCCGTCTCTTTATGATGCCTATTCCTTTTTTTTAAAGTGGAGTATTAGGTGAAGCAATGCAGTGTCATCATAGATTTTCTGTCCATTCAATATGAATGAGTGGACTTGAAGCCCCGTATTCTTGAAATTGGGTTTTGAAAGTACAAAATGCTGTGCGGATATTAATGTAAGTATTAAGAAGAAAGAACTCGCATTTATATAGCACCTTTCACCACCTCGGGACGTCCCAGAGCGATTTACAGCCAATGAAGTACTTTTTTGAAGTGCAGTCTCTGTTGTAATGTAGGAAACGCGGCAGCCAATTTGCGCACAGCAAGGTCCCGCAGATGCTTAATGCGTTCATACGAAATTCTTTTGTCCGCTGTTTTATAAGGATTAATGCTTCCTTTAAAATGGGGGAGGGAACGAAAGGGACATCTCACGCTAGTGTGTGCAGTGTGTAATTTCAAACCTCAATAGTCTTTTGCCTTAAATCGAGGAGTGTTTTATTTTTAATTGAGAAAAAATATGAACTAAATACGATGACTGGTGCATAATAATTACACAGAGCTCTTTGCGGAATGTAAATGTCATTCTTCAGCATTCACAGTAAAACTTGCATTTACCAATCCCTTCTTTGTGCCGTCACCACGGTTACATTACATGAATCGACTATCGCACAATATCTTCCATCTGTTGTTTTAAGTTCAATCGCATCAATTTATATTGAAAATTTAATCCATCTCACAACAACCTCCACATCAGGCAACTTCGTTTAAACAAATCGGAGAGAGATTTGGCTCCCGTCTTCTTACCGAATCCTTGGTGATCAGGCAGCAGACAACTTGGTCGTTGAATGTCGGTTCGTAAATATTAATAATGGGATGAAATGACTAGTTTTTTTTTCATTAATATCATGTCATGGATAAAACAGGGAGCTGAATCATTGAATCATACAGCACAGAAGGAGGCCATTCGGCCCATCGTGCCTGCGCCGGCTCTTTGAAAGAGCTCTCCAATTAGTCCCACTCCCCCCTGCTCTTTCCCCACAGCCCTGCAAATTTTCCATTTTTAAGTATATATCTAATTTCCTTCTGAAAGTTTCTATTGAATCTGCTTCCACCGCCCTTTCAGGCAGTGCATTCCAGATCACAACAACTCGCTGTGTAAAAAAAATTCTCCTCATCTCCCCCTTTGGTTCTTTTGCCAATTACCTTCAATCTGTGTCCTCTGGATACAGAGCTTCCTGCCAGTGGAAACAGTTTCTCCTAATTTAATCTATCAAAACCCTTCACAATTTTGAACACCTCCATTGAATCTCCTTTCTCTGCTCTAAGGAGAACAACTCTAGCTAATACAGTCTCTTCACTTAACTGAAGTCCCCAATTAGAGGAAGCGGGTCTGGTAACGTCATTTGTTGATGCGTCATCAGCTGGTTTCCTTAAAGGGACCATGGCCAACTTTATTTTGACATTTGTGCTGTCAGTGTTCTACAGCATTGAGGTGCTGCAAACACTGACAATGACTGCACAGAGGGCACGGGCTGCACCCAGGCTCTCCCATGACTCCCTCCATATGCTTATGGAGGGAGTCACAGCACACAGGGAGGTCCTCTTCCCTTCCCATGGGTGGAAGAGACTTCCGCAGGAGATCAACACAGCCTGGTTGCACATTGCAGAGGAAGGCACAAGCAGGGATGTGGTCAGGAGGACCTGGGTGCAGTGCCGCAAATGTTTCAATGATCTCAGTAGATCACGAAACGTTAGTACAAAGCCACACTTAACCTCATCCTGCTGTGCCTCTCATCACACTCTGCCTTCCCTACCCTATTCCTGCACATCCTTACTCACACCAACTTACCTTGCACCTCCACCCATCCCTCTCTATCTACATTATCACATCCCCATCTCACTAGCCACCACTCACACTCACCCTCATCCTAGTGCAACCATACCAACTAACAACACACAAGGGTAGGCACTTGGGTGTTTTAGCCAATGTTCATGTAAAGTTTCTGTTAATGTGGTGTCAAACATTGAAACCTTTATTTTGAACACTTTGCATTCTTGCACAGATTTGTGTGCACCTTTGTTAGTGAGTTGCAGTGAATGGTGAGACATAACGGTACCCCCCGCAATGGTGATGAGTGTGAAAGGAATGGCTTGGGCATTGTAGGGCTACTAATGGTGTTGGTGTGGGGTGGAGCCAACCTGGTGTATCATGTGGCAGCCAGGGTGTACAGTGTCAAGTGAAGTAAATCTGGCCATGGTGAGGTCATCCCTGGCCTCCCGGGCAGCAATGTGGTTGGGTGCTGATGCCCTGTGTCCTGTGCAGCATCAGGTGATTGCGGAGAAGGTTGGTGTTGTTGTTGGTGCTGCTGGTGTTGGGGTTGATCATGGTGGGTTTCTGAGGACCAAGGTGAGAGAGTATAAAGTGCACCCATGCTGATGGAATAGATGGCAGGTGAAATAGAGATGACAGAAGCAATCTGTCAATGGTGAGAGAGGTAATGAGGTCAGACTAGATGGAGACTTGTGTAAAGACTTGCAGCATGGGGAATCTGTTGTGGAAATGCAGTGAGGAAGAGCTTGTGGCTGAGGGAAGATATTCCTGTAAGGTGGGAGCTTTTACTTGACATTGGCAGTCAACTCATCAGCTGATTCAATGGCTGCTGACCTCCCACCTCAGCTTCACAGACGTGGTCTAGCAACAGCATGAAATCTGTGGGCAAGCTGTCAAATTCAAAGGGTAAGTTTAAAACCATTGTTAAGTTTTTTTTATTCGTTTATGAGATGTGGGCGTCGCAATGCCAGCATTTATTGCCCATCCCTAGTTGCCCTTGAGAAGGTGGTGGTGAGCCGCCTTCTTGCACCACTGCAGTCCGTGTGGTGAAGGTGCTCCCACAGTGCTGTTAGGGAGGGAGTTCCAGGATTTTGACCCAGCGATGATGAAGGATCGACGATATACTTCCAAGTCAGGATGGTGTGTGACTTGGAGGGGAACTTGGAGGTGGTGGTGTTCCCATGCGCCTGCTGCCCTTGTCCTTCTAGATGGAAGAGGTCGTGGGCTTGGGAGGTGCTGCCGAAGAAGCCTTGGCGAGTTGCTGCAGTGCATCTTGTAGATGGTACACACTGCAGACACGGTACGCCAGTGGTGGAGGGAGTGAATGTTTAAGGTGGTGGATGGGGTGCCAATCAAGCGGGCTGCTTTGTCCTGGATGGTGTTGAGCTTCTTGAGTGTTGTTGGAGCTGCAATCATCCAGGCAAGTGGAGAGAATTCCATCACACTCCTTACTTGTGTCTTGTAGATGGTGGAAAGGCTTTGGGGAGTCAGTAGGTGAGACACTTGCCGCAGAATACCTAGCCTCTGACCTGCTCTTGTTGCCACAGTATTTATGTGGCTGGTCCAGTTAAGTTTCTGGTTAATGGTGACCCCCAGGATGTTGACAAGCCATTAATCATTTAAATTGGCTCCCCCACCACTGCCTGTCGGGTCTGCTCAGTGCTGGCAGACCCGACATCGGGAAAGGCAAGTGTGTGCAATTTGACAGCGGGTTCCCGACCCACTGTCAATCAATTCACATTTAACTGCCAACGCGTCACCGATCCCGTCCCCTGAGCACCGGCAACATTCCGGCCAATGTCTCAGGTGAACGACCTGTCATCAGAATAAGATAGTAAGCCTGGTGCAACTTGGTTACTGCGACCTAACTCCATATACCCACCCTTGGCCCATATCCCTTAATACCTTTGGTTAACAAAAATCTATCAATCTCAGATTTAAAATTAACAATTGATCCAGCATCAATTGCCAGTTGCAGAAGAGAGTTCCAAACTTTTACCACCCTTTGTGTGTAGAAGTGTTTCCTAACTTCACTCCTGAAAGGCCTGGCTGAAATGTTTGTATGGACTGAGCTATAGCTCAGGTAGAGGTTGTGAGGGCTTCCTTTTAGTTCTCCACTGTGCGCTGCACTGTCGGAGGTGCCGTCTTTCGGATGAGCCGTAAAACCGAGGCCCCGTCTGCTCGCTCAGATGAGACATAAAAGATCCCATGGCACTATTTTGAAGAAGAGTAGGGGAGTTATTCCCGGTGTCCTGGGCCAATATTTCTCCCTCAACCAACATAACAAAAACAGATGATCTGGTAATTTTCACATTGCTGTTTGTGGGAGCTTGCTGTGCGCAAATTGGCTGCCGCGTTTCCCACATTACAACAGTGAGTTCACTTCAAAAAGTACTTCATTGGCCGTAAAGCACTTTGAGACGTCCGGTGGTCGTGAAAGGCGCTGTGGAAATGCAAGTCTTTCTTTCTTTCTTTTCTCCCTTGATAATTCCTGGCCGTAGTCACGTTCCCAGGAGCTTGGTAACTTCGCTGTCTGGCACACACAAGCAGACAATAATTAGTAGGGGACTGAGATGCGTCTTTGGGGAGGCTCTGCATTGCAGCTAACCACTTCTCATGGGATTGCTTAACTTTGGATTTTACAGATCCTGAGATAGTCTAAGTAGTCACATTTGGGGAACATGAAATTTGTCAACCAGCTGCTGAAAGGACATGATTTTGACCCTGATGAGGCAACTAGCCCAACTCAGCAATGTCCTTCTCATGCTATGACTCGAAGCCTCTTGCACGGAGATCCTCTGGGAAAGCGCTGTTCTTCCAAAGTGAGAGTTCCAACAGTAGTCCGAGATCACATCTTGTTTTTTCCACTTGTTTTCTAAGAAGACAACATTGATACTCCAGCACTTAGCTTCTGTTCTGTGCTTGACACGTAACTTCCCAGCACCAACGACTCCGAGATGGTCACTAGTGTGGCCTTTGCTGCTGCACTGACTAAACGTTTGTCGTATTAAAACCGCGGGACAGCACAATGACAACTCCTGCTCCAGGAGACAGCACAGTAACCAAGTATAGCACGAGCACCAAGTTTCGCAAACACTGTGCAATGAGAAGCCAAAACATTCAATCGCCCTTTTAGGTGAATTTGAAGGTCACCTATGGGTTTTAGCCTCACATAGGAGGTTAAATGAATTAGGATGAATTAGGTAGATCAAGTGAAAGGGGATAAAGAGATATGGGAACAGGGTGGGTAAATGTGATTAAGACAAGAAGGTATATGAAGGGACTGCTTCTCAATTTTTGGTTGCACTTTAGTCCCACGCTCCGAATCCTTGGCCATCCGGTTTTGGGGGGGGGAGGGGGGAGCAGGCAAGTCGGAAGACCTCCTCATGGGACTACTCCTGGGCCTGGCCAAGGTGGCCATCAACAGGTCCAGGCAGCGGGCGGTCGAGGGGGTCATTCGGCCACGACTGCCTGCCTCTCTTCCGGGGCCATGTTCGCGCCCGGGTATCCCTGGAGATGGAGCACGCGGTGTCCACCGGCACGCTCGAGGCCTCCGCGACCGGTGGGCACCAGGGGGACTGGCTGCTTGGAAAATAGGATTCGATTTAATTTGTTAAGTTTACTTTATTTTTGGTTAAGTTACAGTTTTTATTGGTTGTGTCCCTTTAAGAAGGGGGCACACGCTGCCTCTTAATTGGTGAATTGCCATCACCAACTGCAATAAGAAGAGTGAACACTTGTAACATGGGTGTGGCTTGAAAAGGACTGAGCTGTAGCTGCTGAGAGAAGTCTCCCTGTAGCTGTGAGGTTGCTGTCAGAGGAAGACAAGAGGGCAAACATTGGCCCAGATTGGTCGGGCCAAATGGCCTGTTTCCATATTGTAGCTTCTATGTATTTTTTTATGTATAGAAGGGACCACAAAAGTACCAATTGGACATTAGAATGGCCTTGGTCAAGGATCAAGAAACATTTTCTCAATTCACATTTTCTAATGTTCTTGTGTGGTATGATGTTACCAATCTGTGCATAACGTGTCCTTTGTAGAAAGAAAGATAGACAGACGGACCGATCGATCGATCACAAAGGGCTACACAGCCAATGATGCACCTTAGAAGTGTAGTCGCTGATGTAACTTAGTGAAACACAGCATGCAATTTACGCACAGCAAGATCCCGCAAACAGCAATGAAATAAATGGAGTTGAGGTAGAAGATCAGCCATGATCTTATTGGTTGAGGAATAAGTGTTGGCCAGGACACTGGGAGAGCTCCCCTGCTCTTCTTCGAATAGTGCCCTGGATCTTTGACGTCCCTGAAAAGGCAGACCGTTGCTTCGTTTTAACGTCTCATTTAGAATCTTGTTCATTGCAGATTATCTGTCAAACGAAAACAAAGAGAACTTTTCTATTGATACTGAAGATATAATGAGAGAAGCAGTAGGAAAACCCCACTAAGTTTACCTCTATACCAATTGTAACTGTATTGCGGGTTTGTATGTGTAGGTCGAGGTGATCTCATTGAAACATATAAAATTCTTAAGGTGCTTGACAGGGTAGATGCTGTGAGGCTTTTTCCCCTGGCTGGAGAGTCTAGAACTAGGGGGCACAGTCTCAGGATAAGGGGTCGGCCATTTAGGACTGAGATGAGGAGAAATTTCTTCACTCAGAGGGTTATGAATCTTTGGAATTCTCTGCCCCAGAGAGCTGTGGATGTTCAGTCGTTGAGTATATTCAAGATATGATGTGGAGATGCCGGCGTTGGACTGGGGTGGACAAAAATGAGAAGTCGCACAACACCAGGTTATAGTCCAACAGATTTATTTAATTTTACAAGCTTTCGGAACAGTTCGCTCCTTCGTCAGGTAAGTTACCTGACGAAGGAGCGAACTGTTCCGAAAGCTGGTAAAATTAAATAAATCTGTTGGACTATAACCTGGTGTTGTGCGACTTCTCATATTCAAGATAGAGAGCGATAGATTTTTGGATACTAAGGGACTCAAGGGATATGGGGATCGGGCGGGAAAGTGGAGTTGAGGTCGAAGATCAGCCATGATCTTATTGAATGGCGGAGCAGACTCGAGGGGCCGAATGGCCGACTCCTGCTCCTAATTCTTATGTTCTTATGGCAGGCAAACACAGGTTGATATAATAGGTATGATGTGGAGATGCCGGTGTTGGACTGGGGTGGACAAATGTGAGAAGTCGCACAACACCAGGTTATAGTCCAACAGCTTTATTTGAAATCACAAGCTTTCGGAGCTGCTGCCCCTTCGTCAGGTGAAGTCACCTGACGAAGGAGCAGTGCTGCGAAAGCTTGTGATTTCAAATAAAGCTGTTGGACTATAACCTGCTTGATATAATAGGTGGCTGCAGGGAGGGAGTCATCGAGAATATTCCCAATGATCTCACTTGCATTAATGGAGTATTTAGATTGAAAATTTGGCACACGCTGGGAATATTGCATAAAAACTTTGATTTTATTATAAAACAGTTTGAGTAAGATATAATAAACGTCAAGCCTTGCCAAACATTATAGCACTAGTATGTTACTGTTACACTCTCTGAACCATCTCTCTGGCACATTTATATGAAAATTCAAAACAATAACAAATAAGACAGCAGGGATTTTCCTTGCTTGTACTTCTTAAAAATAAATTTTAACAGACAGTTGATTTGATTTTTCACAATCAATGGCACTCAATGTCTGCATAGCCACCAAGCAATGGACAAGATAGTAATTAACCTGCGTCAACCCTCCGTGCTTTGGGCAGTGCAGAAGATAAAGGGGACAGGTGGATATTTCAAGCCCTGTTAACCACTGTAAATTTGTAAACTCTTCTAAGGGAATGAATATAGACAGATGAGTATTCATGCGGATCTGTTGCCCGGAATACCGAAACTACCACAGCACTTCCTAATGCCATCCCATCAAGGCGTCTGGACTAAAACTGCCGTCTGGACTCAGTTAATGCAGATTGTTCTTTTCAATTAACCTATAACACACTGCTCGGAATGTGGGACAAGTGCAAAATAGGACTGCACTGATAGACTATGGCTTTGATTTAGCAGCTGACATGCAATTGCTCGTTGCAATCTGTTCGTTACAGTCCCGCTAATCCTAAAATGTACAGTACAATATAGAAACAGAAAGCTACCATCTGTGATCAATTGATTGTTGCGTATTTTGCGCTCCGAAGTGCAGGAAAGCTGAAATTAACAGCAAGGGCGTACTGGAAGGTAAACACAAAGGAGGAGGAAATGCTGAGCAAACGATTCAGCCTCTGAAAGGGAAAGAAGGCTTCAGTCGCAAAAATGCGAAACACCGCGGATGCTGAAAATCTGAAAGAGTAACAGGAAACGCTGGAAACACTCAGCAGGTCAGGCAGCATCAGTGGAGAGAGAAACAGAGTCAACGTTTCAGGTCGATGACTTCAGGATTGGGACTCGTCTCTAGCAGTGGTTCTCAAACTTTCGGGTTGAAGGGCCCCTTTTTCAAATGGATTAATAATCACGGACCCTCCCCCATCTAAATTACTGTTGCCCCCTTGCACTGATCCTGTTCCCGGATCTTCTGATAATGAATTGCAATATGCGGAGATGCCGGTGTTGGACTGGGGTGGACAAAAATGAGAAGTCGTACAACACCAGGTTATAGTCCAACAGATTAATTTAAAATTACGAGCTTTCGGAGCGCTGCTCCTTCTTCAGGTACAAGTACAGTGAGGGAATACAAATCGGCAGTAATGATGTAATGCCTTCCTAACAGATTGTATCTCTGCAGACAAATTGCTCTCTGTGTATATATACTGCCGATTTGTATTCCCTCACTGTACTTGTACCTGACGAAGGAGCAGCGCTCCGAAAGCTCGTAATTTTAAATAAAACTGTTGGACTATAACCTGGTGTTGTGCGACTTCTCAGAATTGCAATATAGCTCTGGTGACATTTGCACACCAGGAATCCCTCAAGTAGGCATGTATAAAATGATAGTGATTTTAACGCATTGATTTTTCAAAATTACAAATGCATTGGTTATTCAGTGTATTCAAGTGCTGCCCAGATTATTGTCAGATTTGCTTCTTGTCCAGCCCTTGACCGTGGACAGACAGATCTCCTGTAATGTACATCCGATGTACGGGGCCTGTTCTTGTTGGCCGTATCCCGGCGCTCTGCAGCCGGGCTGGTGGTCGGGACGGGATCTTTGTTGACAGACGGTCGGTTCCTCTCCGAGCAGCGAGCAGCGGGCCCTGCGCTTTTTCCGCCTCCGACTCCTGTGGCTGGCGGTGGCGGTGGCGCCGCGACCGCTGCGGGCCCGCCGTCCTTTTTCCTTCCCTCCTTCTCCTCTTCCTCCCGCCGCCATGGCGCGCGTTCACCGCCCCGTTCAGCAGCGCCCAGCCGCTCCGCACCGGCTCGCTCCCCATCACCGATTGGGGGTTTATTTTTCACGGGCCCCCCCTGGGAAGTCTCTATGGGCCCCCAGGGGTCCGCGGACCCCAGTTAGAGAACCAGTGGTCTATAGGACGGCCACTTTGGCTGCATTTTCTGTTTTTATTTCTAAAACTTCTGTTCAGCCTTGTAATATGGTTATTCTGCTGGTCCCACTTTATACCAAGTGTTAAGTCATGCTGGGTTTTTCATAGCCAAAACTTTAGAAAATATCCTTTTTGAGTTGCTTTATGAAATCTTTTGACAATTTGTGTAATGTCTTTTTCTCTTGTGACGTCCTCTCTCTTTTTGGCTGTCCCTGTCTATGCTCCGTCTCTCGTTGGAATCTGTGGACCAGCAAGTCAATTAAAATGTGTACTCTAGAAATTAGTTGCAAAACCAGTCGCTGAAATCTCTAAGAAACCGTTGCTCGTTATGTGGAGGTGCTATAGAAACAGACTTAAAGCAAACTTGAAGCGGTTCCCCAGATACGGGAATAGAAAAGAAAGATCGCCCTAATTGACAGCCTCATTTTAACCAACAGCTTGCCTTGGTTGCCAGCACTCTCACCGATGAGTAAGAGAGAGTTGAGGGATGAAGCCCAGCTCCAGCTCCAGCGCATAATCTCGGCTGGCACTTCAGCGCTGTACTGAAGGAGTGCTGCTTTGTCAGAAATGCCGTCTCTCAGATGAGAAGTTAAACTGCCTGTTCAGGTAGGTGTAAAAGATCTCATGACATTATTCGAAGAAGAGAAGGAAGTTCTCCCCGTGTTCTGGGCAACATTCATCCCTCAACAAACGCCACCAAAAAAGATTAAGCGGTCAGTTAGCTCATTTTCTGTTTGTGGGAGCTTGCTGTGCACAATTTTGGCTGTCTTGTTTGCCAACAAAAAAGAAATGAATTGGCTGTGAGGTGTCCTGAGGAGAGGAAAGGCTCTATATAAATTCAAGTTCTTTCTTTTCCTTGCACACACAACTTGTATTTATACGGCGCCTTTAACAAAGTTAAACGTTCCAAGGCGCCTCACAGGAGCGTAAATCAGACAACGTTTGACACCGAGCCACATAAGGAGATATTAGGACCGGTGACCAAAACCTTGGTCAAAGAGGTAGGTTTTAAGGAAGGTCTTGAAGGAGGAGAGAGAGAGGTAGAGAGGCGGAGAGGTTTAGGGAGGGAATTCCAGAGCTCGGGGCCCAGGCAGATGAAGGCACGGCCGCCAATGGTCAGAGTTGGAGGAACGCAGAGATCTCGGTGGATTGCCGGGCTGGAGGAGGTTACAGAGAGAGGGAGGAGCGAGGCCGAGGAGGATTGCCGGGCTGGAGGAGGTTACAGAGAGAGGGAGGAGCGAGGCCGAGGAGGATTGCCGGGCTGGAGGAGGTTACAGAGAGAGGGAGGAGCGAGGCCGAGGAGGATTGCCGGGCTGGAGGAGGTTACAGAGAGAGGGAGGAGCGAGGCCGAGGAGGATTGCCGGGCTGGAGGAGGTTACAGAGAGAGGGAGGAGCGAGGCCGAGGAGGATTGCCGGGCTGGAGGAGGTTACAGAGAGAGGGAGGAGCGAGGCCGAGGAGGATTGCCAGGCTGGAGGAGGTTACAGAGAGAGGGAGGAGCGAGGCCGAGGAGGATTGCCGGGCTGGAGGAGGTTACAGAGAGAGGGAGGAGCGAGGCCGAGGAGGATTGCCGGGCTGGAGGAGGTTACAGTGGAGGAGGAGCGAGGCCGAGGAGGATTGCCGGGCTGGAGGAGGTTACAGAGAGAGGGAGGAGCGAGGCCGAGGAGGATTGCTGGGCTGGAGGAGGTTACAGAGAGAGGGAGGAGCGAGGCCGAGGAGGATTGCCGGGCTGGAGGAGGTTACAGAGAGAGGGAGGAGCGAGGCCAAGGAGGATTGCCGGGCTGGAGGAGGTTACAGAGAGAGGGAGGAGCGAGGCCGAGGAGGATTGCCGGGCTGGAGGAGGTTACAGTGGAGGAGGAGCGAGGCCGAGGAGGATTGCCGGGCTGGAGGAGGTTACAGTGGAGGAGGAGCGAGGCCGAGGAGGATTGCCGGGCTGGAGGAGGTTACAGTGGAGGAGGAGCGAGGCCGAGGAGGATTGCCGGGCTGGAGGAGGTTACAGAGAGAGGGAGGAGCAAGGCCGAGGAGGATTGCCGGGCTGGAGGAGGTTACAGAGAGAGGGAGGAGCGAGGCCGAGGAGGATTGCCGGGCTGGAGGAGGTTACAGAGAGAGGGAGGAGCGAGGCCGTGGAGGGATTTGATTCAGAGGATGCGAATTTTAAATGCGAGGCGATGTTGGAGTGACAGCCAATGTTGGTCAGCGAGCACAGGGTGTGGGTTGGGACAGGAGCGGCAGAGTTTTGGACGATCTCCAGTTTATGGAGGGTGGAAGAGGGGAGCCAGGAGAGCGTTGGAACACACAAAGACATCTTCCTTAGAAGATCTTCCCCAGTGCCCCAAATTGTGAGGGAAGCACGAACTTGGAAACCTATTGGAAACTGACATTTGCAGGAATGCTTGCAAATTGCCTAAACATGCAAATATTTGTGATTTGCTTATAAAAATACACACGACGGTTATAATTCACGAACCATTCTGTTCTTAATTTGAAGCGCGTGCACGAACTGGGAACTGTCGGCCAACAGGGAGGAGAAGTTAAAATCTTCCCTTTTACCACCACATCTGTCTTTTCCGCCTGGGAAATGGCATCTGCTGCTGACTGATCTCCCAGCACCCCACCACCCCCCCGCGCCTCCCCCCCCGGACCCTCGCCCTCCTCCTCCACGGCTCTTTAAATAGTGGTACAGGGAATCTGACTAAGATTAAACGTCTGACAACACTGGACTGAAATCCCTCCTGTCGATAATCTTAGCAAAGAAAAAGTCAGCATGGAGAGAAAATCCTGTTCTGCACTCTCTAAAATTGTCGACGGATGGAATGCCACCCCTCCCAGCTGTCAGTAGGTATTGATACGTGTTCACAATAATATTGGGGATAGACATTCAGAATGACATGTTATGAGGTAAATTCTAGCCAATGAAAGACTTAAATATGGTTCGCTGGTTCACACAGCTGGTTTCGCCACAGCTGCTGTAACACAGACCTGTCGAAAGGCTGAAGATCTCATGAGATGGCGCTTACCAACTGACGAGAAAGACAACTGCTCACCTGGCAAAAGGTCTGTTACAAAGCGGGCCATACAGAAGAAACATCGATACTGGGGAGAGATTAAAAACAGAGTAATCTCATCTCGGGGTTCAGAAGACATCATAAACAATGACAGCAGAGCTCGAGTGGGTTATAAACTTTCATCGTGAGATGAGATTACAGCTTTCAAATCACTCCCATGGTGCTTCTATATGTATCTATCTATCTATATATATATGTGTGTGTGAGTGTGAGTGTGTGTGTGAGTGTGTGAGTGTGTGAGTGTGTGTGTGAGTGTGTGAGAGTGTGTGAGTGTGTGTGTGTGTGAGAGTGTGTGAGTGTGTGAGTGTGTGTGTGAGTGTGTGAGTGTGTGTGTGTGTGAGAGTGTGTGTGTGTGAGTGTGTGTGTGTGTGAGTGTGTGTGTGTGTGAGAGTGTGTGTGAGAGTGTGTGAGTGTGTGAGTGTGTGTGTGAGTGTGTGAGTGTGTGTGTGAGTGTGTGTGAGAGTGTGAGTGTGTGAGTGTGTGTGAGAGTGTGTGTGTGTGAGAGTGTGTGTGTGTGTGAGTGTGTGAGTGTGTGAGTGTGAGTGTGTGAGTGTGTGTGTGAGTGTGTGTGAGAGTGTGTGTGTGTGTGAGTGTGTGTGTGTGTGAGTGTGTGTGTGTGTGTGAGAGTGTGTGAGTGTGTGAGTGTGTGTGTGTGTGTGTGAGTGTGTGTGAGTGTGTGAGAGTGTGTGAGTGTGTGTGAGAGTGTGTGTGTGTGAGAGTGTGTGTGAGTGTGTGTGTGAGAGTGTGTGAGTGTGTGTGTGAGAGTGTGTGTGTGAGAGTGTGTGTGAGTGTGTGTGTGTGTGAGAGTGTGTGTGTGAGTGTGTGAGTGTGTGTGAGAGTGTGTGAGTGTGTGTGAGAGTGTGTGTGAGAGTGTGTGTGTGTGTGAGAGAGTGTGTGTGAGTGTGTGTGTGTGAGAGTGTGTGTGAGAGTGTGTGTGTGTGTGTGAGAGTGTGTGTGTGTGAGTGTGTGTGAGTGTGAGTGTGTGTGAGAGTGTGTGTGTGAGTGTGAGTGTGTGTGAGAGTGTGTGAGTGTGTGTGTGAGAGTGTGTGTGTGAGTGTGTGTGTGTGAGAGTGTGTGTGAGTGTGTGTGAGAGTGTGTGAGTGTGTGTGTGTGAGAGTGTGTGTGTGAGAGTGTGTGTGAGAGTGTGTGTGAGAGTGTGTGAGTGTGTGTGAGAGTGAGTGAGTGTGTGTGAGAGTGTGTGTGTGAGTGAGTGTGAGAGTGTGTGTGAGAGTGTATGTATGAGTGTGAGTGTGTAAATTATCTTTTTACCAGTTTCAACGTTGTTTTCACCAACGCCGGTTTTCTCTCTCTCTCTCTCTCTTGACCATTGATTATTTGCTGGGATTGGGCTTCACGGTTACCCAAACATCCGCTGGTATCTCTGACTCTTCGTGTGTGAGCCTGGGCAGTGCGTGCTGGCCCACTATTCAACTGCACGGGGCATCACATGTAGACGAGCCCAATCCTGCCCTCACCTGACGCCCACATGAGCAGTGGTCACAAGAAAACAACCGGGGGAGGGACCCGTGCTGATATTTTACTCCCTTTCATTTGCTTTGTCAAGTGTCAGCCTTGGCTCGGTTGGTAGCACTCTCGCATCTGAGTCAGACGGCCATGGGTTCAAACACATGATCTAGGCAGACCCTCTGGTGCAGTGCCGAGAGAGGGCTGCACTGCCGGAGGTGCCATCTTTGGCTGTGATGCTATACCGAGGCCCAGTTTGTTTGTTTTGGTGGATGTTAAAGATCCCAAGGCTCTGTTCAAAGAACAGGAGCAAATTCTCTTGATGTCTTGACCAACATTTATCTTTTAATTAAAAGAAAGAAAAAGACTTGCATTTCTATAGCGCCTTTCATGACCTCAGGACGTCCCAAACCGCTTTCCAGCCAATGAAATGCTTTTGAAGTGTAGACACTGTTGTAATGTAGGAAACGCAGCAGCCAATTTGCGCACAGCAAGATCCCACAAACAGCAGTTTGATAATGACCAGATCATCTGTTTTAGTGCTGTTGATTGAGGGATAAATATTGCCCAGAACCCTGCTCTTCTTCAAAATAGTGCCACGGGAAATTTTACATCCACCAGAGAGAGCAGACGGGGCCTCGGTTTAACGTCTCATCCAAAAGACGCACCTCTGACAGTGCAGCACTCCCTCAGCACTGCACTGGGAGTGTCAGCCTAGAATTTTGTGCTCGAGTCTCTGGAGTGGGACTTCAACCCACAGCCTTCTGACTCCGAGGTGAGAGGTGCTACCCACTGAGCCACGGCTGACACTCTTAACACTTGAATTAAAAACATTTATTAACTCTTTAATTAACAACATTAAAATAGCTCATTTATCTCATTTTCTGTTTATAGGATCTTACTGTGCACAAATTGAAGGCCACTATTGCCAACATAACAACAGAATGTGAAATTCTCTGCCACAAGCAGAGGTGAAGCACAGCCCATGAAGTATTTGAAAAAAGGAATTCGATAGTTGCTTGAGAAAAATAAGTACTAAAGGCCCTGGGGAGTGAGCAATGGAATGGGATTGGACTAAATGGGTCATCGGGAGAGAAAAACTACCAGCACAGACTTAACATGGTTTGCTGGAGTAAAGAAGGAGAAACTGATTCCAGTGGCAGGAGGGTCGGTAACCAGAGGACACAGATTGAAGATAATTGGCAAAAGAGCCAGGGGGGGAGATGAGGAGAATTTCTTTTTACTCAGCGAGTTGTTGTGATCTGGAACGCGCTGCCTGAAAGGGCGGTGGAAGCAGATTCAATAGTAACTTTCAAAAGGGAATTGGATAAATATTTGAAAAGGAAAAATTTGCAGGGCGATGGAGAATGAGGGGTTAATTGGAGAGCTCTTTCAAAGAGCCGGCACAGACACGATGGGCCGAATGGCTGTAAAATGATTTGATTCTGTGACCGAATGACCTTGTTTTGCAGTAACGTTCTATGATTCTAAACTCTGCTCAATCCTTACCCTCCAATTCAAATCGTGGCTCTGTTAAATCCATTACATCCACCTTCTCGTTCTACATAGCCTCTAACCAGTGCCAGGACATTGGTGCTTGTCTAATTTACATTGCTGTAAAGGCAAGTAAGCTTGTTGTGATTCTGGCTATTGCAAGGACTTGGTGACCAAGTGTATTTACTGCATCAAGACGTTACATGGAATTACATAGAATTTACAGCACAGTAACAGGCCATTTATGCTCCACACGAGCCTCCTCCCACTCTATTTACTTCATCTCACCCTATCGACATATCCTTTTATCCCTTTCTCTCTCATTTACTCATCTAGCCTCCCCTTGAGCTTCCACGTTGCCTGTGAATTAGTTTAGACCTGCACTGACGATATGTGGGTCTTCTTCTTCTTCTTCTTAGGCAGTCTCTCGGAACCGAGGATGACTTGCTTCCTCATTAAAAATGAGTTCTCAGGTGACTGATGAGTCCAATGCGGGACCTACAGTCTCTGTCACAGGTGGGGCAGACGGTGGTTGAAGGGGTGGGTGGGTGGGGTGCTTGGGTTGACGTGCGCTCCTTGCGCTCCTTGCGCTTGGTTTCCGCTTGCTCCCGGCGAAGCGACTCGAAGTGCTCGGTGCCTTCCTGGATGCTTCTCCTCCACTTTGTGCGGTCTTGGGCCAGGGATTCCCAGGTGTCGGTGGGGATGCTGCACTTTTTCAAGGAGGCTTTGAGGGTGTCCTTGAAACATTTCCTCTGCCCACCTGGAGCTCTCTTGCCGTGTCAGAGCTCCGAGTAGAGCGCCTGTTTTGGGAGTCTCGTATCAGGCATGCGGACGATGTGACCCGTCCATCGGAGCTGATCGAGCGTGGTCAAAGCTTGGACGCTGGGGATGTTGGCCTGAGTGAGAACACTGACGTTGGCGTTTCAGTACAGGAGTGAAGGTAGCGTACACTGGAGTAGTAACTAACGGTAGCAGTTCAGTGAACAGCTGATAAGGAAGTGTTGAAATAAATGTTTCATAATGAATAACAATGTCAAATAGCTGTAAAATCCCCTAGCTTTCGCTCGATGTTAGTGTCTCAGATGATTTACTGTCTATTAGGTCTAACATTACTATCGCAATGTCTACTTTGCCTTTGCGCCCGGATGCAACAGTTCAGGAATATAGTGTTAAATTGCAATTTAAAGTACATCAGGTGTGTTGTGATAGATTAGATGTGATGATATTTGAATGCAGATTGTTAGGCTCTTGAGAAATTTTTCCCCAAATTCTGCTCGAAGCCAGTTATTTGGGCAAAACGGAACTCCCAGCTCCCAATCCAAGACTACCACTTGGCAGCTGCTGAACAGTTGATCAGATTACAGACATAATGATCTTTTATGTGGTCAGACTTGACTGGTCAAATATGACTTTCAATAACGCAGCATCTCACCGCAGCTGTGAAGACATTCGCTTCAACTCAACAGTGCGTTCGGTCGAAGACCCTTCATAAAAATGCATGAATTCAGCGGTCAGGCCCCCGCGCCCCCCCCCCCCCCCACCCCCTTCAGGAAATGGGAAGGGAAACGGTGAGCAATTTGATTTTTTGGGGGTGGGGGAGGCATGGCTCTTCTGTAGATAGTCCCGGAGGGGGTAAGGAGCAAAGTAGAACTACAGGTCCAAAGACTGCAATATTGACAGGGAAGCTGCAGTGACATATGATGTAGAGGACACATTCAGTGCCCTGGTACTGTAGTGACTGCATTAGATTACAAGGCAGAATTAAATATCGATAGATCTCCATCTAGGGATCAATGGACTTTTTGAAGATTGATACCTTGGCACTCTTTAACAGTATCCATTTATACAATTCAATAACACACTTGGTGCGGAAAAGTAATACAACGGAAGGCTGTTAATAGGGATGACATTGCGGGAATGAAATCATCCCCATTTATGAAATTATTTCTCAGCACACAAAATCCATCAGTGCTCATTTAAGTAAATTGGGAATCAATCATTGTGCCTAGGCAGCATTCCTTACAATGGGGCGATGTAATCATTAGTCACACCATTATAGGCAGCCTCATGGAAACAAAGTCAGATCGCATTATAAACAACACTGTACAATGCTCCGATTGAACCGCCACCTTCCGCACTGTATCCAGTTTGAGTCGTCGAGATACAAGGGTCATTGTTGACAATCATTAGTCGACAACTCCATTAATCAGCAGGTCAGGCAGCATCTGTGGAGAGAGAAACAGAGTTAACGTTTCAGGTCTGAAACGTTGGGGTGATTTTGCCAGCCCCGGGGAGGCAGGTTTGGAGGCGGGACTGTCGGGAAAATGGCAGAATCTGAGGTGCGGGTGCCCATCCCGCCCCCCAACCTGCCTGCGTGCCATCTTCCCAGGAGGCGGGTAGCCGGGTCCCGACTACCCGAGGCAGGAAGGGGCTTAGTGCCAATTAACTGCCTGTTAATAGGTAGTTAACAGGCAGTTTTTTGGCTAATCCCTATTTTGAGCCCTGAAGTGTGGGCTTCCCGAAGGCTCCGAACCTCGCCAGGGTCAGCGAGGCGAGCCGTGGGTCTGCGGGGGTCGGAGGGGCCGAGATGTCCGGTGTGCAGGTGAGTGATGGGTGCATGTGTGCAGAGGTAAGTGTGTGAGGTGTGTGTAAAGTGTTTTAATAAGTTTTACTTACCTTTACTTCTTCCTGCAGGCTTCCTCCCTTCAGGTCTCGGGAGTCCCTCAGCTCACCGGCACAGAAAGCAGAATGGCTGCTGAACTGTCAAAAGCTGCAGCCTTCTGCTTTCTGCTCAGGAGAGCTCTCGAACTCAGCCTGAGTGGAAGGACTCAACTTAGAAGACAGATTGTCAGTGTTTGACAGCTTCACAGAGCTGTCAAACGATGACAATTCATGTGTCAAAAATTTTTGACACATGAAATGTCATACGCTACGCTGACGTTCTTTGTCACCGGCTTTCCCTTAATTGGCCTGCTAAACCCGCTGAGCTGGCTTAATAAGGTCAATCAAGGGAAAATAGCGTGGGTTGGCCACAAGTCGATGGCGGCGGGACTAAAACCCGACAAGTGGGAGTCCCGCCTCCAAAAGCTCCCCATTGGCAAAATCCAGCTCATTAAATTTGTTTCTCTCTCCACAGATGCTGCCTGACTTGCTGAGTATTTCCAACATTTTCTGTTTTTATTTCAGATTTCCAGCATCCGCCATATTTTGCTTTTGAACTCCATTAATCGTTGTATCATGCGACTACCAGGATGGTAGAAGGCCAACTAGGTGGACCCTTGCTCTTTACTTCCAACTAGCACTTCCTAGGGCTGACTTCCATCGCTCCGTTGAGCTTTTTAACTTAAAGTTGTTTCTTTTCTTTCAATGCCGGTAGGAGAATAATTAAATATTATCAGGCCCGGGGAGTGTTCGTTAAACGGGGAGATGGTGCGATGAAAACAGAGTTAACGTTTCAGGTCAGTGACCTTCAATCAGAAAATATGATGAGGAGTTTATGACAGAGTAAATGAGAAGGAACTTGCAGGAGGGTAGGTAACTAGAGGACACAGATTTAGGGTAATTGGTAAAAGAGCCAGAGTGGAGATGAGAAATTTTTCCACGCAGCGAGTTGTTGTGATCGTGGAATGCGCTGCCTGAAAGGACAGTGGAAGCAGATTCAATAGTAACTTTCAAAAGGGAATTGAAGAGGAAAAATTTGCAGGGCTGTGGGGAAAGAGAAGGAGAATGGGACTAATTAGATAGCTCTTTGAAAGAGCTATGCGCGATGGGCCGAATGGCCTCCTTCTGTGCTGTATAACATACCATGAGATAGTGAAGCCCAGGGGATGGTGCAGAGGTTGATCCCTAGCGTGAGAGGGCTGAGTCAAGAGGGAGGCGTATGACAGATACCGAGGGCTAAATACTCCAGAATCTTTAGAAGAGTACAGAAAGTGCAGGGGTGCAATTAAAAAGGATATTAGGAAAGCAAAGAGAGAGCATGAAAAATTCTTGGCAAGTATAATCAAGGAAAACCCAAAGATGTTTTATAAATATATTAAGAGTAAGAGGATAACTAAAGAACGGGTAGGGCCTATTAGAGATCATGAAGGTAATGTGTGTGTGGAGGTGGGAGACGTCGGTAGGGTTCTTAATGAATACTTTGCGTCTGTTTTCACAAAGGAGAGGGGCGAAGCAGACATTGCTATCAGTGGGGAGGTGTGTGAAATATCAGATGAAATAAACATAGTGAGAGAGGAAGTATTAAGGGGTTTAGCAGCTTTAAAAGTGGATAAACCCCCAGGCCCGGATGAAATGTATCACAGGCTATTAAGCGAAGCAAAGAGGAAATAGCAGAGGCCTTGACCATCATTTTTCAATCCTCTCTGGCTTCAGGTGTGGTGCCGGAGGACTGCTAATGTGGTACCCTTGTTTAAAAAGGGAGAAAAGGACAGACCGAGTAATTACAGGCCAGTCAGTCTAACCTCGGTGGTGGGAAAATTATTGGAAAGAATTCTGAAGGACAGGATAAATCTTCATTTAGAAAGACACGGTTTAATCAAGGATAGTCAGCACGGATTTGTTAAGGGAAGGTCGTGTCTGACAAACTTGATTGAATTTTTGAGGAGGTAACAAGGAGGGTAGTGCGTTTGATGTAGTTTATATGGACTTTAGCAAAGCTTTTGATAAGGTTCCACATGGCAGACTGGTCACAAAGTTAAAAGCCCATGGGATCCAGGGCAAAGTGTCAAGTTGGATTCAAAACTGGCTCGGAGACAGGAAGCAGAGGGTAATGGTTGATGGGTGTTTTTGTGACTGGAAGGCTGTTTCCAGTGGGGTTCCGCAGGGCTCAGTACTAGGTCCCTTGCTTTTTGTGGTATATATCAATGATCTAGACTTGAATATAGGGGGTATGATTAAGAAGTTTGCAGATGATACTAAAATCGGCTGTGTGGTTGATACTGAAGAAGGAAGCTGTAGACCTCAGGAAGATATCAATAAATTGGTCAGGTGGGCAGAACAGTGGCAAATGGAATTCAATCCGGAGAAGTGTGAGGTAATGCATTTGGAGAGGGCTAACAAGGAAACGGAATACACATTAAATGGTAGGACACTGAGTAGTGTGGAGGAACAAAGGAACCTTGGAGTGCATGTCCACAGATCCCTGAAGGTAGCAGGCCAGGTAGATAAGGTGGTTAAGAAGGCATACGGAATGCTTGCCTTTATTAGCCGTGGCATAGAATACAAGAGCAGGGGGGTTATGCTTGAACTGTATAAAACACTAGTTAGGCCTCAGCTAGAGTACTGCGTGCAGTTCTGATCACCACATTACAGGAAAGATGTGATTGCACTAGAGAGGGTACAGAGGAGATTTACAAGGATGTTGCCAGGAGTAGAGTATCTTAGCTATGAGGAAAGACTGGATAGGCTGGGTCTGTTTTCCTTGGAACAGAGGAGGCTGAGGGGAGACCTAATTATGAGGGGCATTGATAAAGTGGATAGAATAGACCTATTTCCCTTAGCAGAGGGTCAAAAACCAGGGGGCACAGATTTAAAGTAATTGGGGGAAGGTTTAGAGGAGATTTGAGGGGAAATTTCTTCACCCAGAGGGTGGTGGGGGTCTGGAACTCACTGCCTGAAAGGGTGGTAGAGGCAGAAACCCTAACCACATTTAAAAAGTACTTGGATGTGCACTTGGGATGCTGTAATCTGCAGGGCTACGGACCAAGAGCTGGGAAGTGGGATTAGGCTGGATAGCTCTTTGTTGGCCGGCACGGACACAATGGGCCGAAATGGCCTCCTTCCGTGCTGTAACTTTCTATGATTCTATGATTCTAGGAAAGACTGAGGCAACTAAAGAGGGAATCTCATAGAAGTGGTTAAGGTAGCAAATAGAATAGAAGAAGATAAGCCTGGAACATTGCTTCAAGTTAAACTGTGAGACAAGAGCCACAGGTTCAAACTGACAAAGGGCAAATTTAGGAAAGACTTCAGGATATTTCTCGCGCACATGGAGTGGTCAACATGTGGAATGAACTTCTGAGTAAAATAGCGGAAACAAAAATGTTGATACCATTTAAGAACACTTGGATACTGTGATGGGAAGACTGTGGGGTCTTTCTGTATGCATGAGCTGAGATGGGCTGAATGGCCTTTCTTATTCATATTTATCTTGGGATCTAGTGAATGACCAGTCTCCATTCAGCAAACTCTTTCAATCCAATCAAATCAAATTCCAACATGATTAGAGTTTCAATAAATTCCTTTCCTAAAGGAATGCCAGCATTGGGTATCAGCCTTGGCTCAGTGATCACATCTCGTATCTGAATGCACGTAGCATTCGTAACAAAATAGATGAGTTAATGGCACAAATAACTACATATGGTTATGATATTGTGGCCATTACAGAAACATGGCTGCAGGGTGACAATGCCTGGGAATTAAACATACCAGGTTATTTAACGATCAGGAAGGACAGGCAGGAAGGAAGGGGAGGTGGGGTGGCTATGTTAATAAAGGAAGGAATCACTGTAATACAGAGTAATGATATTGGGTCAAAAAATCATGATAATGAAACAGTTTGGGTGGAGATAAGGAATAATAAGGGGAAAAAAACATTAGTGGGCGTAGTCTATAGGCCTCCGAACAGTTGCAACTCTATTGGACGGAGTATCAATCAGGAAATAGTTGAGGCATGTAATAAGGGAACATCTATAATTATGGGGGATTTTAACTATCATATTAATTGGACAAATCAAATGGGGCAGGGCTGCCTTGAGGATGAGTTCATTGAGTGTATTAGGGATGGGTTTCTTGAGCAGTATGTAACTGAACCGACCAGGGGGCAAGCAACCTTAGATCTGGTCCTGTGTAACGAGACAGGATTAATTAAAAATGTCCTAGTAAAGGATCCCCTTGGAATGAGTGACCATAACATGGTTGAATTCCATATTCAATTAGAGGGTGAGAAGGTTGGATCTCAAACAAGCGTGCTAAGCTTGAATAAAGGAGACTATGAAGGTATGCGAGCGGAATTGAGTAGAGTGGATTGGGAAAATAGATTAAAGGGTAAGACGACACATGATCAGTGGTGTACATTCAAGGAGTTATTTTACAACTTCCAAAAAAATATATATTCCACTGAAAAGAAAAGGGTGTAAAAGAAAGGACAGTCATCCGTGGCTAAGTAAAGAAATTAAGGATAGTATTCGACTAAAAACAAGGGCATATAAGGTAGCGAAATCTAGTGGGAGGACAGAGGATTGGGAAAACTTTAAAAGGCAGCAAAAAATAACAAAAAGATTGATTAAGAAAGGGAAGATAGATTATGAAAGTAAATTAGCAAAAAATATAAAAACAGATAGTAAGAGTTTTTATAGTTATATAAAAAGAAAAAGGGTGGCTAAAGTAAATGTTGGTCCCTTAGAGGATGAGACCAGGAAATTAATGGTGGGAAATATGGAGATGGCAAAAACACTGAATGAATATTTTGTATCAGTCTTTACAGTAGAGGACACTAAGAATATCCCAACACTGGACAAACAGGGGGCTATAGGGGGAGAGGAGCTAAACACGATCAAAATCACTAAGGAAGTGGTACTCGGTAAAATAATGGGACTCAAGGCGGATAAATCACCTGGACCTGATGGCTTACATCCTAGAGTCTTGAAGGAAGTGGCGGTAGGGATTGTAGATGCATTGGTAATAATTTTTCAAAACTCCCTGGATTCCGCTAAGGTCCCGGCAGACTGGAAAACTGCTAATGTAACACCCTTATTTAAAAAGGGCAGTAGACAGAAGGCTGGTAACTATAGACCGGTTAGCCTAACATCTGTGGTAGGTAAAATTTTGGAGTCCATTATTAAGGAAACAGTAACAGGACATTTGGATAATCATAATTTAATAGGACAAAGTCAGCATGGTTTTACGAAGGGGAAGTCATGTTTGACAAATTTGCTGGAGTTCTTTGAGGAAGTAACATATAGAGTGGATAAAGGGGAACCAGTGGACGTAGTGTATTTAGACTTCCAAAAGGCATTTGACAAGGTGCCACACAAAAGATTATTGCTTAAGGTAAAAAATCACGGAATTGGGGGTAATATTCTGGCATGGATAGAGGATTGGCTATCTAACAGAAAGCAAAGAGTTGGGATAAATGGTTCATTCTCAGACTGGCAATCAGTAACTAGTGGTGTTCCACAGGGGTCAGTGCTGGGTCCCCAACTCTTCACAATCTATATTAACGATTTGGAGGAAGGGACCAAGTGTAACATATCAAAATTTGCAGATGATACAAAGATGGGAGGGGAAGTAGTGAATGAGGAGGACATAAAAAACCTGCAAGGGGACATAGACCGGCTAAGTAAGTGGGCAGAGATTTGGCAGATGGAATACAACACTGGAAAGTGTGAGGTGATGCACTTTGGCAGGAAAAATCCTAGAGCAATTTATTATCTTAATGGCAAGAAACTGGAGAGTACTGAAGTGCAAAGGGATCTGGGGGTCCTGGTGCACGAAACTCAAAAGGTTAGTATGCAGGTGCAGCAAGTGATTAAGAAGGCAAATGGAATGTTGGCTTTCATTGCTAGGGGGATAGAATATAAAAATAGGGAGGTATTGCTTCAGTTGTACAAGGTATTGGTGAGACCGCACCTGGAATACTGCATACAGTTTTGGTGTCCTTACTTAAGGAAAGACATCCTTGCTCTCGAGGCAGTGCAAAAAAGGTTCATTCGGTTAATCCCGGGGATGAGGGGGTGGTCATATGAGGAGAGGTTGGGTAGATTGGGACTCTACTCATTGGAGTTCAGAAGAATGAGAGGCGATCTTATTGAAACATATAAGATTGTGAAGGGGTTGGATCGGGTGGATGCGGGGAGGATGTTCCCGATGACGGGTGAGACGAGAACTAGGGGACATAGTCTTAGAATAAGGGGCTGCTCTTTCAAAACTGAGATGAGGAGGAACTACTTCACTCAGAGGGTGGTAGGTCCATGGAATATGCTGCCACAAAAAGCTGTAGAAGCTACAACATTAATTAAATTTAAAACAGAAATAGACAGTTTCCTAGAAGTAAAGGGCATTAAGGGTTACGGGGAGCGGGCAGGAATTTGGACATGAGTCTAGGTTCGGATCGGTCATGGCCCTGTGGGTAGTGGAGCGGGCCCAGGGACTGTGTAGCCTGATTCTGCTCCTATTTCGTGTGTGCAATTCTGTTAGATGCAGGAGATGGTTCTGTGATAGATAGTAGATTGGCGGTTAGGATCAGATCAGCCATGATCTTATTGAATGGCGGAGCAGGCTCGAGGGGCCGATTGGCCTACTCCTGCTCCTATTTCTTATGTTCTTATGTTCTTATAAAAGGTCATGCGTTCAAGCCCCACTCCAGGACTTGATCATGTGATCTAGGCTGACACACCAGTGCGCAACTGAGGGGGTGCTGCACTGTCGGAGGTGCCGTCTTTCGGATAAGATGTTAAACCATTGCCCCGTTTGCAGTCTTGGTGGATGCAAAAAAATCCCATGGCACCATTAGAAGAAGAGCAGGAGAGTATTCCAGGAGTCATTCCATAACTCCTCTGACAAGTACCCCATTTTTTTTCCAACACTTCAGCCAGTTTCTTACCTGTACCCAAGGCTTACCCCAGAATCCCCATAGCCTGAAGCTTAACATTCAGCCTTTCGTGTTACCTTTATTGCTTTCAGTATTAAGCTTTGCTAGATTGCAGTTTGGTATTAAGTTTGTTCGTGTGCAGTTTTATTTTACTCTTTAGAATTAAAGAAAAGATGATGCTGAAACAGAAGTTTCGTACAGTTAGAGCTGTTGTTACCTTCAAGGTCCATACAGTGAGTCAGCATCTGCAAGTAAAAGATGATGACTCACTGTGTGGACCTTGTGTTGAGGCTGAAAGAGAGATAAGGGGGCCCACAAGGCACTGTCTGCATCTGGACAAGCGCGTGCCTTCCATATGATTGAGTAGAATAAGGGGAGTACTGGTGAAGTACCTGATTGGATGTAATTTTTTAGGATATGTTAAAGGGAAATTGGGCTTTTGTTGGCGTAGAGACGTTTACCAGGCAAAGTAGGCAGTCGTAGACAGGAAGAAGCAACCCATTCCATATTTTTCTGAGGAAATGGAGAATATATGGAAATGCAAACAAGCAGTGAAGCTCCTCTCCAAATATTCTTCGATCAATTTAATTTAGTGACACATGTTGGGTGTTTGTGTTGGCTCCAGACAATGGAATCAACAAGGGCCAGGATGTAGGTTAACACCAGTGCCAGTCTTTTTTGCTCAGCGCAGACCGTTGGTGCCTCAGTGGGGAAAAATACCCAATCAGATACCAAATGCTTCAAGGAAGGGGAGGGAGGCACATCCCATGCCACTCTCGGACGCCGCCTAGAGGTTGCCCGCATAGTTGCACTGGCAGAGACCTGCAAATGGGTTGTCCACCCAACCAGCTATGGAAGGCATGAGGAGATTCACCTGAGAAAAGGGGAAAAAATAACTTCAAGAAATTTGAAGATGAATGCTAAAGTATTTATAATTATAATAAAAACTGTTTATGAAGAAAGACCATCTGAGTGGTCCTTACTTACCATGATATTCAAAAATACAAATATATTAGCCAACAACGGTGGCATAGTGGTTAGCACTGGTGTCTCACAGTGCCAGGGATCTGGGTTCGAATCTGACCTCGGGTGACTGTCTGTGTGGAGTTTGCACATTCTCCCCGTGTCTGCGTGGGTTTGCTCCGGTTTCCTCCCACAGTCCAAAAATGTGCGGGTTAGGTTGATTTGGCTATGATAAATTGACCCTTAGTGGTAGGGGGGTATTAAATATGTGGGGTTATGGGGATAGGGTGGGATATGTGTACTGTGGGGATTAAAGCAGGGACAGGGTACTGGATTTGGATGATCAGCCATGATCGTATTGAATGGTGGAGCAGGCTCGACGGGCCGAATGGCCTACTCCTGCTCCTAGATTCTATGTTTCAATTACAGTTTGATATTAGGATATTACTAGCCTAAAACTTTAGATATTGATTTTCATGACAGAACTTTGCCAATTATACGATTAGGCTGATTCAGTGAAGTGACTCTCAATGGGGTGCCCATTAACTTAGTATTTTAAGAAATGTACATACATTATACCTCATCATGCTTAACGTTTAGCCGAGAATTAAATGGCTGGAATTGTAGCGACTGATGAAGTAAGATGAAGGAATAAGCAAAAGAAAGATGAAAGGAAAAAAGATGAAAGAATTACAGAACACACAACTGAAGATTATTGAACTGTTAAATAAGGACAGGAAGTGTTGGAAATGCACAGCAGGATATCGTCAAATGAATGATTCTAATTAAAGAAAGACTTGCATTCATATAACACCTTTTATGACCTCGGGATGTCCCAATGTGCTGCACAGCCGACAAAGTACTTTTGAAGTGTAGTCACTGCTGCAATGTAGAAAATTAATTTACGCACAGCAAGGTCCCACAAACAGCAATGAGATAATGACCAGACAATCTGTTTCAGTGATGTTGATTGAGTAATAAATATTGGCCAGGGAGAACTCCCCTGCTTTTCTTTGAAATAGTGGCCGTGGGATCTTTTAGGTCCAACTGAGAGAGCAGACGGGGCCTCGGTTTAACGTCTCATCCAAAAGACGGCACCTCCGACAGCGCAGCGCTCCCTCAGCAAGGCACTGGATAGTCTCAGGCTAGATTATGTGCTCAAGACTCTAGAGTAGGATGTGAACCCACAACCTTTGGACTCTGGTTGCAGGTTCAACATCCACTGAGCCATGGCTGACACCAAGTAATGAGCCATTATAATGCAACAACCTATCCCTCACTTTCTCTTGCGGGGAATTCCCTTAACTTTATTGGCCTTCATAATTTTGGCGGAAAATCTGGGGCCAGTTGGAAAATACCTCGAGGAAATTCCCGGCGTCTATTTATTACTCGCATTTTTGTTTCTCTTTCAGATTTCCAGTGTTCTCCGGTTCCTTTTGTGATCTCCACTGTTAAGTTGCCGGTCTCCCGTCTAAGGATAAATTGAGACACAACTGCATTGGTCATTTTGGCACGAGAAATTGGATCCAAAGTACAAAACAAAGATCCTTCTGTGTTACTTGGATCCTGGATTTTGAGAAAATTAATGCAACTCCCGGGACTTATTATTTTTTCAAATACCAGAGATTACGCTACTCCCGAGAGCGTCCAAGTTCATTACAGAAATGGCTCAAAAATAAATCAAACTACTTCAGAATCGAATTACTGGCCCTGCAGAAGAACATAGAACATAGAACATAGAACAGTACAGCACAGTACAGGCCCTTCGGCCCTCGATGTTGTGCCGAGCATTGTCCGAGACCAAGATCAAGCTATCACACTCCCTATCACTCTGGTGTGCTCCATGTGCTTATCCAATAACCGCTTGAAAGTTCCTAAAGTGTCCGACTCCACTATCACAGCAGGCAGTCCATTCCACACCCCAACCACTCTCTGAGTAAAGAATCTACCTCGGACATCCCTTCTATATCTCCCCCCATGCACCTTATAGTTATGCCCCCTTGTAACAGCTGCCTCTACCCGAGGAAATAGTCTCTGAACATCCACTCTATCTATCCCCCTCATCATCTTATAAACCTCTATTAAGTCGCCTCTCATCCTCCTCCGCTCTAAAGAGAAAAGCCCCAACTCCCTCAATCTTTCCTCATAAGACCTCCCCCCCAAACCAGGCAGCATCCTGGTAAATCTCCTTTGCACTCTTTCCAATGCTTCCACGTCCTTCCTATAGTGAGGTGACCAGAACTGCACACAATATTCCAAATGTGGTCTCACCAAGGTCCTGTACAGTTGCAGCATAACCTCACGGTTCTTAAACTCAAACCCTCTGTTAATAAACGCCAACACACCATAGGCCTTCTTTACTGCTCTATCCACTTGAGTGGCAACCTTCAGAGATCTGTGGATATGAACCCCCAGATCCCTCTGCTCCTCCACGTTCCTCAGAACCCTGCCGTTGACCCTGTAATCCTTATTCAAATTTGCCCTACCAAAATGAATCACCTCGCACTTATCAGGGTTAAATTCCATCTGCCATTTTTCGGCCCAGCTCTGCATCCTATCAATGTCTCTTTGTAGCCTACAACTGCCCTCCACCTCATCCACTGCTCCACCAATCTTGGTGTCATCAGCAAATTTACTGATCCACCCTTCAGTCCCCTCCTCCAAGTCATTGATAAAAATCACAAACAGCAGAGGACCCAGCACCGACCCCTGTGGACGTAGTCCTCAAATGTTTACATACGATGGGCAACGTCCCCCTAATATTTTGGGGGTGCGCGGTCCCCTTAACGGGCTGCGCGGCCATTCAAATTTCCGCGCATGCGGGGTTTTTCCCATTTAAAAGCCGTTGAGCGACCTGCGCGGGACCTCCAGAGCGCTGCGCGGCCATGCAGCTTAACGGGAACATTTATGATAGGTGTGTCTATATATGCAGTCAACTCCAGATAATTGCATACCAGCCATAAACACACCGCCGGTCAAAATGGTCTGGAAAATCATAGTGTTGTAAGAATACCTGAGAGTGGTACATAGCGCAATGGGATATTGCCACACTGTCACTCAGTTCTATCCATTTTTTTTAAATTCGTTTATGGGATCAGGGCGTCGTTGGCAATGCCAGCATTTATTGCCCATCCCTAGTTGCCCCTTGAGAAGGTGGTGGTGAGCCGCCTTTTTGAACCGCTGCAGTCCGTGTGGTGAAGGTGCTCCCACAGTGCTGTTAGGGAGGGAGTTCCAGGATTTTGACCCAGCGACGATGAAGGAACGGCCGATATACTTCCAAGTCAGGATGGTGTGTGACTTGGAGGGGAACTTGGAGGTGGTGGTGTTCCCCTGCGCCTGCTGCCCTTGTCCTTCTAGGTGGAAGAGGTCGCGGGTTTGGGAGGTGCTGCCAAAGAAGCCTTGGCGAGTTGCTGCAGTGCATCTTGTAGATGGTACACACTGCAGCCACGGTACGCCGGTGGTGGAGGGAGTGAATGTTTAAGGTGGTGGATGGGGTGCCAATCAAGTGGGCTGCTTTGTCCTGGATGGTGTCGAGCTTCTTGAGTGTTGTTGAAGCTGCACTCATCCAGGCAAGTGGAGAGTATTCCATCACACTCCTGACTTGTGCCTTGTAGATGGTGGAAAGCCTTCGGGGAGTCAGGAGGTGAGACACTCGCCGCAGAATACCCAGCCTCTGACCTGCTCTTGTTGCCACAGTATTTATGTGGCTGGTCCAGTTAAGTTTCTGGTTAATGGTGACCCCCAGGATGTTGACAGTGGGGGATTCGGCGATGGTAATGCCGTTGAATGTCAATGGGAGGTGGTTAGGTTTAGGGTCGCCAACACTCCAGCATTTCCCTGGAGTCTCAGAGGAGTTTTAGACTAATCTCCAGGGCACCGCCGCGGGCAAAAACCCAGGGGAAAAATCATCTGGGTGTTAAAAAATGGACGCGACTGCCGCCAACGAACCGGGAGCCGTGCAGAAGCGTTCTGCGCATGCGCGCTTCCAGCTCGTTACGGGAACGGGCTCGTTAAAAAATAAAATTTTAATGCCGGGGAGGGAGCGGGCCAGCATTTAAAAAATTTTTTAAACGAGCCCGCTCCCTTAACGAGCCAGAAGCGCGCATGCGCAGAACGCTTTTGCACGGAATCCGGTCGTTGGCAGCAGTCACTCCGTTAAAAAATTGTGCTTTTTATTAAAAAAAAACCTTTCAACGCTTTTGTTTACCGGTGATACAAAAAATTGGAGATGAGTAAAAAAAGCTGTTTGAGCGACAGTCGAAAAACATCCAATGTTGATTCACATTGTAATTGGTGTAGGAAGGCGAGGCACTGCGAGGATGGACACATTGGGCGACCAATGGCGGGCGTGTGGGGGTGATGACACCCCCAGGAATATGTCCAACCAGAGTTGGCCACCCTAATCTATTTGCCTGTATAAAATATTAAACGAGGTGTACGGAAACCCATCTGAAGAAGGAAGTGGAACGGAACAAGAGACTGACCAAATAAAGAGAAAAATGAGAAGTTGCACAACACCAGGTTATAGTCCAACAGTTTTATTTGAAATTACGAGCTTTCGGAGCTCTGCTCCTTCTTCAGGTACAGGTACAGTGAGGGAATACAAATCGATTACACAGTATATAGAAACAGAGAACAATGTGTCTGCAGCGATACAATTCGTCAGGGAGGCATTACATCAAAGACACATCAGAGTACAGCTAAGACAATGAGGTGGGTCACAGGGGGTCCAACATGTCAAATGCTGCCGTCTGCAGTTAAGCTTTTAACTTTTTTTTAAAAACTGGAAAAACAGACAACGATGTCGAGTCACGTTCTGTAGCGTGACATGAACCCGAGATCCCGGTTGAGGCCGTCCTCATGGGTGCGGAACTTGGCTATCAGTTTCTGCTCGATGATTTTGCGTTGTCGTGTGTCTCGAAGGCCGCCTTGGAGAACGCTAACCCGCAGATCCGAGGCTGAATGTCCTTGACTGTTGAAGTGTTCCCCGACTGGGAGGTAACAATCCTGCCTGGCGATTGTTGCGCGGTGTCCGTTCATACGTTGTCTCAGTGTCTGCATGGTCTCGCCGATGTACCATGCTGCGGTGCATTCTTTCCTGCAACGTATGAGGTAGACAACGTTGGCCGAGTCACATGAGTATGTACCATGTACCCGGTGGGTAATGTCCTCACGTGTGATGATGGTATCTGTGTTGATGATCTGGCATGTCTTGCAGAGGTTGCCGTGGCAGGGTTGTGTGGTGTCGTGGTCGCTGTTCTCCTGACAGCTGGGTAATTTGCTGCGAACGATGGTACTTTTGAGGTTAGGCGGCTGCTTGAAATAAAGAGAGGCGGTGAACTTTACTGCTGCAGTCAGCCGATAATCAAAAGTCACTCTAGAAATTTACTGATCATCATGGCCTCGGAAATCTGTACGGCTTCATTCACAGCCCAAGATCCGAGGTGAACCCACCCCTGATCTCCAGCACTGGCCCCAGCAGGGTCAAGAGGAGAACCAACGGGTTGGATTTTCTCAGCCCCGAGGAGGCGGGTATGGAGGCGGGACTGCCGGGAAAGTTGCAGAATTTGGGGGCGGGTGGCAAACCCGCCCCCAACCCACCTCCGTGCCCTCTTGCCAGCAGGCGGGAAGCCGTCCCGCCCCAGGTCCCGTCCCCGGGTCCCGTCCCCTTGGAGGTGGGAAGGGATTAAAGCCCATTAACTGCCTGTTAACAGGTAGTTAACAGGCAGAAAATAGGATTATCCCCATTTTTCGCGCTGAAGTGCGACCTGGGGGAACCCCGCCGGGATGTAGGAGGTGAGTAGGAGGTCTGCGGGGGTCGGAGGGGTCTGAAAGTGCGATGTAGAGGTGAGTGATGGGTGCAAGTATGGAGTGGTAAGTATGTGAGGTGAGTGTAAAGTGTTAGAAAATGTTAACTTACCTCTGTTTCTACTTACAGCCTTAAGCCGCTGTGGAGCCGGAGTCCCCGACATCTCCATTGTAGAGATCACAGACTGGCTGTTAAATCCTCCGATCCAACAGCCAGCTGATTTCTGCAAAGTAGAAAGGTTTGATGAGTCCTGAACACAAGGGATCATCAAACTACACAGAATGTCAGTGTTTGACAGCTTCACAGAGCTGTCAAATGATGACATTTCTTCTTTCAAAAATTCTTGACAGATGGCATGTCATACATTGACGTGCGCTGTCACTGACCTCCCCCTAATTGGCCTGCTGAGCCCGCCGGGCGGGCTTAACAAGATCAATCAGGGGAAATTCCTGCTGCTTGGCCAGAAGTTGATGGAGGCGGGACTGAAACCCGGCAAGCAGCAGTCCCACCTCCAAAAGCTTCCCATTCAGAAAATCCAGCCCATAGTCTTTGGAGGGTTGGGGGTGTATCTGGGGCAACCCACCCACCCACCACCCTCCTCCGCCAAGCCAAATAGGCCAGAACATCTGAAACGCCCCTTGGAAGAAACGTTTTGCTACCCCCATGACCAAAGGGAGCCGCCTTAAAATCACTTTTTGTTTTTAATTTGTGAGTCCAGGCTCACAAAGTGAGCCACTCAAATGTTAGCTGGTCGGTCAGTCGGTTTGCGCCCAGGTTTACCAGCAGAGCATATGTCAGGTCCCGATGTAGGTCCAAGTGCAGAAATCCAATGGTCAGAGCCCCTGCCCCAGGCCTCGCCAGCACCCTTCCATCAATGGCCTCCCAAGCAGTGGGTTGTGGCTCTCATCCCGTGAAGCCATTTTGGAAATCTTGGCATTAGGTGTAGCGGGGTCCCGGCCTAGTTTCCAATGGACTCCCGGAAAGTTACATGGTATTACATTACATAGAATGTCCAGCACAGAAACAGGCCATTCGGCCCAACTGGTCCATGCCGGTGTTTATGCTCCGCACGAGCCTCCTCCCACCCCTACTTCATCTCACCCTATCAGCACATCCTTCTATCCCTTTCTCCCTCATGTGTTTATCCAGCTTCCCCATAAATGCATCTCTGCTCTTCGCCTCAACCACTCCCTGTGGTAGCGAGTTCCACATTCTCACCACTCTCTGGGTAAAGGAGTTTCTCCTAAATTCCTTAATGGATTTATTAGTGACTATCTTATATTTATGGTCCCTAGTTTTGGACTCCCCCACAAGTGGAAACATCTTCTCTACGTCTACCCTATCGAACCCCCTTCATAATTTTAAAGACCTCTATCAGGTCACCCCTCAGCCTTTTGTCGCATCAGGAGGCCGCTGGAATGAGCCACAGAAAGGTGTTATGGCCAAGGCCACACCGATTTATGGTTTTCACCAGAAAAATGGACAGAATCATGAAACGCGATCCCCCAAAACACCCGTAAAAATCCAGTAATCCCGTGTAACAAAAACGGAATTTGTTTTCATCTGCGACTGTAAACCAGTGGGTCTAATTTATCAATGGGCAGGATTGTGGAGTGCAATCCCCAAAAGGCTGATAACAATCCTAGAATCCCATGTAATGCAAAGGGAATTTGACTTATTCAGTTACTTAACAAAGCAGCCCTGATTCTAACCTTGGAATGAGAAACGGAGAACGTTTACACTTCCCGCAGGTTGCGAAAAAAAAGCACGAACCTGAGACCAGACAGTCTGGTATAAGTTAAAATAAATTTTACTGTTGGAATTGCATCGTATTCATGAGACCTCCTCTTGTAATCAGTGCAAGCTGGATTCTCACTGACCACTGTTGACGAGAAAGAGAGCATTAATCTTAAGCAAGTATGGAATGACCAAACGAGTTCTGAAACACTCCAATCGGGGAGAATTCACGCTCCCAAAACTGAAATTCAAAATCACAGTGAAGTATAAGTTTTTCCCCAGTTCGCTGGTTTTAATGTTCGAACCACTGTTGAATTTCGCTCAGACAACAACAGGCTTTTTGTGTACAGTGCTGTTATGTTTTTTTTGATGCGGAGATGCCGGTGTTGGACTGGGGTGGACAAAAATGAGAAGTCGCACAACACCAGGTTGTACCTCTACCTGACGAAGGGGCAGCAGCTCCGAAAGCTCGTAATTTTAAATAAAACTGTTGGACTATAACCTGGTGTTGTGCGACTTCTCATGTTTTTTTTGGTAAGAGTGAATTACTCAATGAATCTGTCCTTGGGGGTCCCCCTCCTCTCCCTCCTCTCCATGGCGTCCGTATCCTATTCCGCACCGTGTCCCGCTCAGCTATCACTCGATCCTCCAATGGCTCAATTCAAATGCTGATCTTCGTGCTCGAATCCCTCCATGGCCTCACCCCTCCCTATCTCTCTAACTGTGCCCAGCTCTACAACCCTCCGAGAACTCTGCGTTCCTCCAATTCTGGCCTCTCGTGCATCCCCCCACTCTTTTTGCCCCACCATTGGCGGCCGTGCCTTCAGCTGTCTAGCCCCTACACTCTGAAATTTCCTCCCTAAACCTCTCCACCTCCCCACCTCACTACATCACTCTCTTTCTTTAAAACTCTCCTCTATGACTGAGCTTTTAGTCGCTGCTTCTAAAGAAAGAAAGACTTGCATTTATATAGCGCCTTTCACGAACACTGGACGTCCCAAAGCGCTTTACAGCCAATGAAGTACTTTTGAAGTGTAGTAATTTAGGAAACGTGGCAGCCAATTTGCACACAGCAAGCTCCCACAGACAGCAATGTGATAATGACCAGATAATCTGTGTTAGTGATGCTGATTGAGGGATAAAATTGGCCAGGACACCGGGGAGAACTCCCCTGCTCTTCGAAATAGTAAAAAAGTTTAAAGCTTTTCGTTTTACATACATACGGCAGCTTTTGACACGTTAGAACCCCTGCGACTTCACCTCATTGTCTCAGTTGTATCTTGCTATGTCTTTTGATGTGGTACCTTCCTGGCTGACTTAATTAACTTTATCACACCTCGGCAGATAGTCAGGATGATTTAATTTATTGGTCTGCAATTGTAAAGTACACATGCTTTTTTTTCCATCTATATATGCTCTGACGATTCTGTATCCAATTTACTTCACCTGAGGAAGGAGCGATAGTTCCGAAAGCTTGTGATTTCAAATAAAACTGTTGGACTATAACCTGGTGTTGTGCGACCTCTCAACTTCGAAATAGTGCCATGGGATCTTTTACATCCACCTGAGAGAGCAGACGGGGCCTCGGTTTAACGTCTTATCCGAACGATGGCGCCTCCAACAGTGCAGCACTCCCTCAGCACTGCACTGGAGTGTCAGCCTAGCTTTTTGTGCTCAAGTCTCTGGTGTGGGATTTGATCCCACAACTCTCTGACTGAGAGGCAAGAGTGCTGCCCACTGAGCCACGGCTGACACGTTTAACACTTGAATTAACAACATTAAAATATGTCATTTATCGTTTGTGGACCTTACTGTACATGCTGATTGAGGGATAAATATTGGCCCCAGGACATAACTCCCCTGCTCTTCTTCAAAATAGTGCAGTGGGATCTTTTACGCCCACCCGAGAGAGCAGACGGGATCTCGGTTTAACGTCTCATCTGAAAGACGGCACCTCCGACGATGCAGCACTCCCTCAGCACTGCACTGGGAGTGTCAGCCTAGCTTTATGTGCTCAAGTCTCTGGAGTGGGACTGTGAACCCACAACCTTCTGACCCAGAGGCGAGGGTGCTACCCACTGAGCCACAGCTTACATCTCATTCTTTGACTTAGCGTTGAGTTTTCTCTGAGTACACCTCTGTGAAACGCGTTGGGACTTTTTTGCGTTAAAGGCGCTATTTAAATGCAAGTTGTTTCTGGATGACTAAACAAGCTATGGTAAGAACATTTGCAAATTATATATTTGAGAACCAACTACTAGAAAGAAAGAAAGACTCGCATTTATATAGCGCCTTTCACGACCACCGGACGTCCCAAAGTGTTTTACAGCCAATGAAGTACTATTTGAAGTGTAGTCACTGTTATAATGTGGGAAACGCGGCAGCCAATTTGCACACAGCAAGCTCCCACAAACAGCAATGTGATAATGACCAGATAATCTGTTTTTTAGTGATGTTGATTGAGGGACAAATATTGGCCCCAGGACACCGGGGATAACTCCCCTGCTCTTCTTCAAAATAGTGTCCTAGGATCTTTTACATCCACCTGAGAGGGCAGACGGGGCCTTGCTTTAATGTCTCATCCGAAAGGCGGCACCTCTGACAGTGCAGCCCTGGGAATGTCAGCCTGGATTTTGTGCTCAAGTCTCTGGAATGGGGACTATGAACCCACAACCTTCTGACTCAGAGGCGAGCGTGCTACCCACTGAGCCACGGCTCGGCATCCTAAACCAAGTCTTGCTGCCGGTGAGTGTCCCGATATTCGTTTTCTTAAAATGGGTGAGCTGACAGTGGAGGCTTGGCAGCTCGCCCGAATCATATTAATGAGGCCCGAGGCCTGAGGCCCAACTTCAGGCCGAACCACGGGCCTTCCAGGTAGGACGCGCCCTCCCCACGCGCGGCACCCATTTCAGGCCCGAAGGTGGGCCTGAAGGAATTTTAACCCCCACGGTTTCTGAAGATTTCTGTTTAAATCAATGAACAGTGACATCCTGGACTGGTCAGGACGGCTGTTAAATAACCCCATTAGTTCACAGCAGTACGGTGAGACATGTGGGACTTAGGAAATGGTATTTTACAGAACATTTAAACCGTTTGTGCCTTTCAATTGACTAGTCTCCATGAACAGGATAATGCACGCTCTGTGTAGAAGGAGAACGTGAACGAAAATGCATCTGGATCAGAAGATTGTCGCCTTTAAGTTTCAGCTACATTAATTTACAATTGCCTTTAAGCAACAGTGAGAGCCTATTTTGTCAAGTCTGATCGAAACGTATGTCTAGACCTTTCTTTATTAGATATTATTACCAAAATGCCATGTTTTCATTGTGCAGTTTCCTGCTGATCTTATAATAGTCCCAGTCAGGGTCAGGGGCTGCGAACATTACCTCCTCTGCTGGAGACATCACAAAGGCAACGTAATTAAATAAAATTATAAATTAAACAGCAACATAATTAAACAAGGATTTTTTCGCGTTTATGCTGGTCCATTTATTTCTAATGTTCGTCATAACTCATGTTAACTCTTTACCCACCACGCCATACATCACTTACAACTCACATTTAGTCATAAATCCTGTTATATGGGCATTTAGTGTATAATGAGATCTTTAAAATGGCCACGTGTAATGCTAGTAGGCTGTTAAATACTCTTTAGACTTTTATTAGATCAGAACTTTACAGCCCAGGAGGATAGTTTAAAGAACGGTTTTCGTCCATTAACAGTAAAAAGCACAGTCCATAAGCCAACGCTATAGTCCCACAGTACATTGCAACACACATCACCAAAAGATTTTTCTTCTTTCATCCACACTGCAACTTCATAACATTTGCAATTTAAAACCTCTCTCTCTCTCTCTCTCTCTCTCGAACCCTCCATGCTGTCAAACTGCTTGTCCGACATACAGTTGGATGTCATGACACCGGCATGGCCTGTTTCCGTGCTGTGCATTCTAGGTAGCTTTCCTCCGGCTAAACATCGGGAAGACCAAAGCCATCAGCTTCAGCCCCCACCGCCAACTCCTTAACCTCGCCGACAACACCATCCATCCGTCTGCCCAACCACTGACTCAGGCTGAACCAGACAGTTTGAAACCTCGTCATCCTGTTCAACCCCGTCTTGAGTTGTTGACCTATATAGCTTCTCCGTCACAAAGACCACTTCCTTCCACCTCTGTAACATTGCCTGTCTCCTCCGCTGCTTCAGCCCATCTGATGCTGAAGCCCTCATTTATAACTTTGTCACCTCCAGACTGGTGCACACTCTTGGCCGGCCTTCCATCCTCCACCCTCTACAAACAACAACAACTTGTATTTATATAGCGCCTTTAACGTAGTAAAACATCCCAAGGCACTTCACAGGAGTATTTTAAGACAAAAAAATTTGACACCGAGCCACATAAGGATAAATTAGGGCAGGTGACCAAAAGCTTGGTCAAAGAGGTAGGTTTTAAGGAGCGTCTTAAAGGAGGAGAGGGAGGTAGCAAGGCGGAGAGGTTTAGGGAGGGAATTCCAGACCTTAGAGCCCAGGCAACAGAAGGCACGGCCGCCAATGGTTGAGTGATTCTAATCAGGGATGCTCAAGAGGGCAGAATTAGAGGAGCGCAGATATCTCGGGGTGTTGTGGGGCTGGAGGAGGTTACAGAGATACAGAGGGGCGAGGCCATGGAGGGATTTGAAAACAAGGATGAGAATTTTGAAATCGAGGCGTTGCTTAACCGGGAGCCAATGTAGGTCAGCGAGCACAGGGGTGATGGGTGAACGGGACTTGGTGCGAGTTAGGGCACGGGCAGCCTCAGATCATTGAAAAATCTGCTGCCTGTATCCTATCCCGCGCCAAATCCCACTGGACAATCACAACCATCATCACTGAACTACATTGGCTCCTCAATGGCTAAACTTTAAAATGGTTATCCTTGTATTTAAATCCCTTCATTGTCTCACTCCTCCTCTGGCCATATAATCTCCCTGAACATGTCCGTTTCTCTGACTCCAGCCTGTCGTGCATTCCATCGCACCCTCTTCACCCCAATGTTAACAGCAGTGCCTTCATCTGCCTAGATCCCAAGGTGCGGAAACGCCTCCCAAAACCCCTCTGCCTCTCGCCTGCTTGAAGACTCTATGTCAAACCCAGCTCTTTGTCCAAGTTTTTGGTCATGGCTCCTAATCTCTCTTCCTTTGGCTGGCGTCTATTTTCCCCTCTGCTCTGTGAAGCACCTTGGGCTGTTTGTCTCGGTTATATAAATGCAAGTTCTCCTTGTTGTGCCCACGATTGCCCTTCAGCCCACGTAAACTCATCTGTGTCAACAGCAGGAGAGATGCCAAGGCACGGGCGACTTAGAACTATAGAATCTTGGGCCCCGATTTTCATAGAATCATAGAATAACACCGCACAGAAGGAGGCCATTCGGCCCATCGAGTCTGCGCCGGCTCTTTCGAAGAGCAATCCAGTCAGTCCCACTCCCCTGCTCTTTCCCCATATCCCTGCAATTCTTTCTCCTTCAAGTATTTATCCAATTCCCTTTTGAAGGCTACTGTTGACTCTGCATCCACCGCCCTATCAGGCAGCGCATTCCAGATCCCAACCACTCGTTGTGTAAAAGAGTTTTTCCTCATATCGCCTCTGGTTCTTTTGTGCTGTAGTATTCTATGATTCTATGAAAATCGGTCACCCCCCCTAGCCTTCCCTTTTCAAGGGAAAATAGACTCAACCTGTTCAGCCTTTCCTGATAGGTATAACCTCACGGTTCTGGTATCATCCTTGTAAATCTTTTTTGCACCCTCTCCAGTGCCTCTATACCCTTTTCATAATATCGCGACCAGAATTGTACACAGTACTCCAAGTGTGGTCTAACTAAGGTTCGATACAAGTTTAGCATAACTTCTCTACTTTTATCCATCTAGAAATAAACCCTAGTGCTTGGTTTGCTTTTGTTATGGCATTGCTAAGCTGGGTCAACTTTTAGTGATTTGTGTATTTGTACTCCCAGATCCCTATGCTCCTCTACCCCATTTAGATTCTTATTTTCCAATATGTGACCTCCTTATTTTTCTTACCCAAATGTAATACCTCACACTTATCCATGTTGAAATTCATTTGCCAATTATATACACATTCTGCAAGTTTATTGATGTTTTCTTGTAATCTGTTGCAGTCCTCCTCAGTATTGACTATCCCCCCCCCATACAATTTGGTGGCGTCTGCAAATTTTGAACACTAACGGGCAAACCTCCCTGTAATTGCTCATAAAATTAGACAAGTAGGCCAATCTATTTAATAATATTTGGAAACTTACTGGCAAATGTCTGCAAGCTGGGCAAGAGAGTCTCGTACTTAAGTGCCAATAAAATTGAGTTGATATTTTTTACGAGGCTTTGCATTTGTATCATTGTGTATTCATCTCAGAGGAGTCCTGCTTACATTACCTGTCCCAGTGGGGAAGCTCAAACATTAATCTGGATGGTACCTGAAGGATATTTATATGGGTTTTAGCATCCACCCCAGGTTCCAGTAGGTAAACAGTTCCCGTGGACTTTAACACAAAAGCAAAATACTGCGGATGCTGGAAATTTGAAATAAAAACAGAAAATGCTGGAAATACTCAGCAGGTCAGGCAGCATCTGTGGAGAGAGAAACAGAGTTAACGGGCTGAATTTTCCAAGCCCCGAGGAGGCGGGTATGGAGGCGGGACAGCCGGTAAAGTAGCAGAAAGTGGGGGCGGATGGCAAACCCGCCCCCATCCCGCCTCCGTGCCCTTTTGCCAGGAGGCGGGAAGATATGCAGCTTCGGGTCCCGTCTCCTGGAGGCGGGAAAGGCATTTTACCTTCACATGTGAAGGCTTCCCGACTTCGGAGAACCCCGCCGGGTTGGAGGAGACGTGAAGGAGGTCTGCGGCGGTCGGAGGCACCTGGAAGTAAGACGTAGAGGTGAGTGATGGGTGCAAGTGTGGAGTGGTAAGTATGTAAGGTGAGTGATAAGTTTAAAAAAATGTTCACTTACCTTGCTTTCTTCCTACAGCCTTCAGCTGCGCTGGATCGGGAGACCCAACATCCTCCTTGTCGTTTTCACAGACTGGCTGTTGGATCCTCCGAACCAACAGCCATCTGAAATTTACAAAGTTGAAAGGTTTGATGAGTCCTGAACACAAGGACTCATCAAACTACAGAGAATGTCAATGTTTGATAGCTTCACAGAGCTGTCAAACGCTGACATTTCTTCTTTCAAGAAGTCTTGACAGATAGCACGTCTGACATTGACGTGCTCTGTCTCTGACTTCCTCCCTAATTGGCCTACTGAGCCCTCAGGGTGGGCTTAACGAGGTCAATCAGGGGAAAATCCCTCTGGTTGGTCAGACGAGGATAGAGGCGGGACATTGACACGATAAGCAGCAGTCCCGCCTCCAACTCGTCTCCATTCACAGAATCCAGCCCAACGTTTCAGGTCGATGACCCTTCGTCAGAACTGGAAAAAGTTGGAGATGTAACAGTTTTTTAAGCAAGTGTAGGGGCAGGGAACGGGAGGAGGGGAGGAAAGAACAAAAGGGAAGGTCTGTGATAGGGTGGAAGGCAGGAGAGATTAAAAGACAAAAGGGATGATGGTGCGAGGCAAAAGGAGATGGTAATGGGACAAGTTAAGAAACAAAAGATGACTCTAGATGAAGTGTAAATGGCAGAATCATCAACAGCTGCCGTGTGAGAGAGAGAAAAAAAATATAGGGGCCGAGGTTATGGTCTGAAATTGTTGAACTTGATGTTAAGTCCAGAAGGCTATAAAGTGCCTAATCAAAAGATGAGGTGCTGTTCCTTGAGCTTACATTGAGCTTTGTTGGAACAGTATAGGAGGCTGAGGACAAAGAGGTCAGAGTGGGAGTGGAGCAGAGAATTAAAGCGACAGGCGACCGGAAGCTCGGGGTCACCCTTACGGACTGAACAGTGGACTTTAATCTTGGGACAAGTATGTGATGTGGTCTCATATCAACCATGGGTTAGTTGATACTGTCTAAAGCTCCCCACCCACACCCCCACAAACTTTAACCTTGAATCTCCTTTCGCAATGTAAAATGACAAGAACTGCACTTTGAGGGGGGATAGGAAGCCAATCATTAATAGGAATATATCAGCAGAACTTATATTTCAAAGCCTTCCTTTGAGGACTGCAAGATGCCCAATACAAAAAATAACTGAATCGTTCATTTCTGCTGTAATTGTATTTTTTAATGTTCTAATGGCTGTCGTACATATTGAGACAGTTACTCCCCAGCCAGGGGAAATATCGACTGCATGGAGGCTGTTTCCCCTGGCTGGGGAGTCTAGAACCAGGGGCATAGACTCAGGAAAAGGGGTCGGCCATTTAGGACTGAGATGAGGAGAAATTTCTTCACTCAGAGGGTGGTGAATCTTTGGAATTCTCTACCCCAGAGGGCTGTGGATGCTCAGTCATTGAGTATATTCAAGGCTGAGATCGATAGATTGTCGGGCACTAAGGGAATCAAGGGATATGGGGATAGTGCAGGAAAGTGGAGTTGAGGTAGAAGATCAGCCATGATCTTATTGAATGGAGGAGGAGGTTCGAAGGGCCAAATGGCCGACTCCTGCTCCTATTTCTTATGTTCTTATATTCTCCCCTCCTCACCAGAGTTTTCAGCTCTTTGGTCTTCCGGAGTCCCTAACTCTGTTTGATGGCAATTCAAGGACTCCTTAATTTCAACTCCACCATTGTCTCCCAATAACCTTTTATTTCAGAAGTGCATTGCTCGGCTAGTCAGCAGAACTTGTTTAGCAAGGGTTGGCTCAATAATCAGATCACTGACCACTCTTTTGCTCAGTCATGCACTTCTAAAAGCAAAAAAGAATTAAAAAATAAAAAAATGCTTTACACTGCCAGCAAGTATATTCTACTGATTTACCCCACATTTCCTAAATGTTATAAGGGGAGCGAGTTGTACACTTCATTCTGTCTCTCTTCCTTGCATCTCACTTTCTCATTGGCCCAGAAATTCACCTCTCCGGCTTGCTGCGGGGGTAAGGATCGCGCGCGCTCTTACCTACCGCGCCTGCCGTTGTGTTTTGGGCCCACGGGAACTTCAGCTCCTGGGCCTGCTCCAAGTGCCGGCGCGCAGTGCTTGCGTGTCCCAGGGGCGCAGTTAGTGCGATGCGACCCCTGGGATCACGTGGGCCATGGAGAGCCAATGGCAGCAGACCATCTTTCATTCATAGATTTGACAGGAGACCTGTCAAATCTGTGAATTGAAATCGGCCCCAAAAGAACAGCTAAACTTCAAATAAATTTTTTTTAAAAACCATCACATTTATAAAATAACTATAGTTAAATAAATTAACCACTTTAAACAAAAACTTACATTTTTGAAAAAATTAAAATACTTTTTAAAAGTTATAAAAATAAACTTACCTTTCTTTAAAGTATCTAAAAAAGATAAACCTGTTGAAAAAATTTAAAATTATACTTAATTAACCACTTACCTTGTTCAAAACGGGTCTTGCGCTTCCTTTTCATTCGCGTAGTATCTTCCATACTTAACCTCGCGTAGAAACCTGAAAAAAAATCTAAGTGTGCTGCGTGCACGCAGCCTCTAGCACGCACGCGGTTCACCTAGGAACCGCCCCCTTCACCATACCGGAAGTTCTGGTTTCCTGCGCATGGAAACCGGCACTTCGGGAAGCAATACGGGTGAGTACACAGTCCGTACTCACCCGGGAAGGGCCGAATTTTTGGGCCAATTATGTTTCATGCTTTGAAACTGTTGGTTAGAAAGACACATGGGAAGACATTTTGAGCAGAAGCCCCCTAATATTCCCAAACCCGCGACCTCCACCACCGAGAAGGCCGAGGACAGCAGGCACACGGGAACACCATCACCTTCCAAGTCACACACACCATCCTGACTTGGAAGTATATCGGCCGTTCCTTCATCGTCGCTGGGTCAAAATCCTGGAACTCGCTCCCTAAAAGCACTGTGGGAGTACCTTCACCACACGGACTGCAGCGGTTCAAGAAGAAGGCGTCTCACCACCGCCTTCTCAAGGGCCGACTAGGGATGGGCAATAAATGCCGGCCTTGCCAGCGGCGCCCACATCCCGAGGATGATTTTTAAAAATTCGATCAGAAATACCGCCCGTGACCCACAGTCCCTACGCATCCTGTCAGAAGCATGTCTATGATTTGAGAGAGGTAAATGCAGAGGAGTTTATAAAGGCTGCTTGAAAAGCTTAAATCTGAAGAGAGGGTACAATGAAGTTCGACGCAGTTATTAAGCCTCCTTTAACTACCATCACTTAGTCTGACTCATGGCTCATTACATTTTATATTATTCTTAAAGTTGATTTAGTATCACAGCTCACCATATCCTATAAAGATGATAATATTTAATACATAAAGCAAACAATTAGGACCTATTCATTAGCAGTTATGTTTGCACAGATTCTATCTTTTTAATATTTATACCTGTGATTTTTTTTTTTGTCCTGTTCTTTGACGTGACGGATGCCAACAACTCCTCATTATTGGCAGGCACTGCCAGCTCCTAACAATCCCAGGTCAAGCACACTACTAGAGTAAAACTGCTAATACTCTTTTATTTTTATTCACTTATGGGATGTGGGCATCGCTGGCAAGACCAGCATTTATTGCCCATCCCTAATTGCCGCTTGAGAAGGTGGTGGTGAGCCGCCTTCTTGACCCGCTGCAGTCCGTGTGGTGAAGGTGCTCCCCGCAGTGCTGTTAGAGAGGAAGTTCCAGGATTTTGACCCAGCGACGATGAAGGAACGGCCGATATATTTCCAAGTCAGGATAGTGTGTGACTTGGAGGGGAACTTGGAGGTGGTGGTGTTCCCATGCGCCTGCTACCCTTGTCCTTCTAGGTGGAAGAGGTCGCGGGTTTGAGAAGTGCTGCCGAAGAAGCCTTGGCGAGTTGCTGCAATGCATCTTGTAGATGGTACACACTGCAGCCACGGTGCGCCGGTGGTGGAGGGAGTGAATGTTTAAGGTGGTGGATGGGGTGCCAATCAAATGGGCTGTTTTGTCCTGGATGGTGTCGAGCTTCTTGAGTGTTGTTGGAGCTGCACTCATCCAGGCAAGTGGAGAGTATTCCATCACACTCAGAGCAACACCAACTATTACACCAGTGTGACGTATGTCATTCTCCCACCAGCCATCCTTATGGCCTCTTGAGCAATGTATTGGCAATTTGTGGTCAGTTTTTTGTCCTGATCCCCATTGGAAACTGGGTTGGACTCACCAAACTCATTTCACATAGGATTCTGACATAAGAATTAGGAGCAGGAGTCGGCCATACGGCCCCTTGAGCCTGCTCCGACATTCAATAAGATCATGGCTGATCTTCGACCTCAACTCCACTTTCCCGCCCGATCCCCCTATCCCTTGATTCCCGGAGAGTCCCGACAGCCAGCAGAGAAAGACCTTTATCCCATTGGTCTCGTCTGGGTTTGAACACTTCTCCCAGTGTCTCGATTCACATCACCCAGTCCCTCTGTTGTAATGTTTTGCTATGTCCTTCAGCAGGTTATTGGAATGAAGTCACTGGAACTATAAAGGGGGAGAGATGTAAAACGGGCTCCCGACTCGCTATCACCTGTTCAGTCAAAATTACCCTCCTTTGAGTTTGACTGGACTTTGCTTGATGTATCCTCTGACAACGTGGCAGCTCTCAATAACGTACCATGTGGGAAACCATGAGCTTTAACATGTGCCACACAATGGAAAGACAACGGCCCCGATTTTAAAAGGGGGGTTGCAGGTGGGAATGGTGGTCGCGAGCCCCAAAGAGTCCAGGAATGTGGAGGGCCTTCAGCAGAGTCTCATTAACATAAAGGTAGTTCCCGGAGTCCCACCCAATCCCCCCCCCGCCCCCAGGCCGGATCCACCACCTGGCCGACGGGCGGGAGCGGGAATTTGTCGGCAGGTGGCCGCAGCCGGGATCACTGGGAACGGACCCCAGCAGTCAGTGGGCGCAGAGGTCTGGAGGTGATCGGGGATCACGGGGAGGGGTTCGGGGGTTGGTGCAGAGGGTGGAAGCAATCACAGGGGGGGGGCGGTTTGGGGCAGAGGGCTGGAGGTGATCGGGGATTATGGGAGGGGGTTGGGTGTGGGGCAGAGGTCTGGAGGTGTTTGGGAATCACGGGAGAGGGTTGGGTGTGGTGAAGAGGCCTGGAGGTGATCGGGGATCATGGGGAGGGGTTCAGGGGTTGGTGCAGAGGGAGGAAGCAATCACGGGTGGGGCGGTGTGGGACAGAGGGCTGGAGGTGTTTGGGAATCATGGGAGGGAGTTGGGTGTGGGGCAGAGGGCTGGTGGCGTTCGGGGGTCGGGTGGGTGGGGGGTGGAATGGTACAGAAGCTGGAGGTAATTACAGGAGGTGGGGTTGGGGGGTGGGGGCGGGGGAATGAGGCAATTGGGCGCCAAGGAGGTTCCAGCACTACCAGAGGAAGGCCGGGGCTGGGGAGGCCCAAGGATTGCTGGCCGGGCCTGTAGATGGGGTAAGGCCTGGAAGGAGCACTCTTGCTCCTCCTGACCCAGAGAGAGTTCTGACAGAAGTCATTTTTTTTACAACTTACCTTGGCTTTTTCTGGCCACATTTCTGCTGTTGGGCTGCAGACAGTGCTGGACTCCCCCGCCACCCCCCCCCCCCGCCCCCGACATTTAACTAAGATCACATTGCCTTGCCAATTATGTCATCGGGCCATGACTATCCAATGTAAAGTGGGCTCCCTGTAGTGGGAGCCTTGGCTGGCTCGAAAGTCGATGAAGATAAAATGGCGCCGGGCGGGAACAGAGCCACCTCAGGCCGCTCAGCCTAATTTGAACCCTTACCCACGCGTCATTCCCACCGGGCGCTCAAGCCCCAATCCAGAATCTGAGTGCACTGTGCAGGCCAACAGGCTACTGCAGTACTGAGGGAGTGCTGCACCACTGGAGTTACCATCCTTCATGTGAAATATTAAACAGAAGGCCCGCTCTGGGTGGATGTTCGTTATCGGAGGCAAAACGCAACTTGCGATGGCTGAGGCAACAGATTGGAGCACCTTGGGTATTCCAGATCACAACTCGTAAACACAACTTAATTCCACGCTCTTTACTGAATATTGGCTGCATATTATATTATAAAATAACTGCCTTTTCTTAATTAACCTCTCCCCCCACCCTAAAAATAATTGATTTAAAAGAACCATTTTGCATTAAAAATATATACATTTAAATCATCATTAATAAATAAGGGAAAGAGCAGGGGGAGTGGGACCAATTGGAGAGGCTCTTTCAAGGAGCCAGCACAGGCACGATGGGCTGAATGGCCTCCTTCTGTGCTGTATGATTCTATGATTCTATGATGGGGTGAGGGTATTAGTTTAGAAGCACCTTAGTGGCTATTTCTTTAAAAAAAATGTTAATTATATAAACAAAGCTTTCATCTTTAAAATGACGCAACTCGAGTTTAGGAGCCTTAACTCTTTATAAGCTTGCTGCGACATAGCCGAGGATAACAGCAGCCCTTATTATTAAAGAATTATAAGTTACCCAGGTGAGGATTGGAAGTTGGACTGTTCTGCTGCGGCTAATTGCAGACTTTGTTATTCTACACTTGCATTGGGGCTGAGGGACCTGGGCAAGGCAGCTGAATCAAACATTCAGAGAGCCAACAGCAACAACAGCTTGTATTTATACCGCGCCCTTAACGTCGTAAAACGTCCTAAGGCGCTTCACAGGAGCAGTTGTCAAACAAAATTTGACACCAAGCCACAGGTGACCAAGAGCTCGGTCAAAGTGGTAGGTTTTAAAGAGCGTCTTAAAGGAGGAGAGAGATGTAGAGAGGCGGAGCGGTTTTGGGAGGGAGTTCCAGGGCCTAGGGCCCAGGCAGCTGAAGGGGAGCCGCAGGAGATCTGTGCTCAGTTTGCGAGACATCGGTTGGCCGCCCCTGGGCTAGAGCCTCCTGCAGTGCTCGGTGAAATGGTAAAACGTTTTCACTTCGAAATTGAATCAGCAAAAGGGGGCATAATTAAATCCGCATTGATCTGTGACCTGCTAGTTTCCACGTTGTTAGTTTCCAGTTGCACCCAGGCTGTCTGGGATGAAGCTGACTGGCAGGAGAGGGCAACACCTCCTCAGGGTAGCACTGGAGCCAGGCACCCATCGTGGCAGCTGTGGCTCTGTTTTGGCAGTGCCTTTGGAGTAGGTGCTTGCTTTGCCCTCTAGCTTGGGAGCTGGTTTATCATAGAATCATAGAAATTTACAGCACAGAAGGAGACCATTCAGCCCGTCGTGCCTGCGCTGGCTCTTTGAAAGAGCCGTCGTGCTTCGTCCCACAACCCCTGCACTTTGTCCGTAACATAGAAACATAGAAGATAGGAGCAGGAGTAGGCCATTCGGCCCCTCGAGCCTGCTCCGCCATTTAATGAGATCATGGCTGATTATCCAAATTCAGTACCCTGTCCCTGCTTTCTCCCCATATCCCTTGATCCCTTTAGCCTTAAGAAATATATCTATCTCCTTCTTGAATATATTTAATGAATTGGCCTCAACTGCCTTCTGTGGTAGAGAATTTCACAGATTCACCACTCTCTGGGTGAAGAAATTCCTCCTCATCTCAGTCCTAAATGGCTTCCCCCTTATCCTTAGACTGTGACCCCTGGTTCTGGACTCCCCCTGTAAGTTGCTCACCCTCAAGAACCCGTCCAAGTCCCTTTTAAAATTATTGATGGAATCAGCTTCCACCACCTTTTCAGGTCGAGCGTTCCAGAAAATAACATCTTTGGGATACACTGTAGGAGTAATTTGAGAGATGACATGTGGCAGGTGTGGCGTGCTGGGGAGGAACATGTGACTGTGGACCTATGGTTCCCATAGCTCTTCCCCACTGGGGTTCTCCTCGCCTCATATCTGGGTCTGTTGTAGACTATTTGAGAGAGATTTGATTTCCTCTGCCTCTTTGCTATTGTAGCTGTTGCTGACTGCCAATGTTTGATCGACAGCCTCTCACTGGTGGTTGCTACGTGATGATCGTACGTTCCATACCTGTTTCAGATACGATTTGTTGTTGATTTTGATGTACAGTTTTGGTCTCCATATTTAAGGAGGGAGATACTTGCATTGGAGGCAGTGCAGAGAAGGTTCACTAGGTTGATTCCTGGGATGAAGGGGTTGACGTATGACAAGAGGTTGAGCAGGTTGGACCTATACTCATTGAAGTTTAGAAGAATGAGAGGTGATCTTACTGAAACATATAAGATTCTGAGGGGCATTGACAGGGTAGATGCTGAGAGGATGTTTCCCCTAGTGGGGGAATCTAGAACTGGGGGCATAGTTTCAGAATAAGGGGTCGCCCATTTAAGACGGAGATGAGGAGGAATTTCTTCTCTCAGAGGGTCGTGAATCTTTGGAATTCTTCACCCCAGAGAGCTGTGGAGGCGGAGTCATTGAATATATTCAAGGCGGCGATTGACAGACATTTGAACTACAAGGGAGTCAAGGGGTATGGGGAGAGAGCGGGAAAGTGGTGTTGAGGCCAAGATTGGATCAGCCATGATCTTATTGAATGGCGGAGCAGGCTCGAGGGGCCGATTGGCCGACTCCTGCTCCTGTTTCTTATGCTCTTATGTTCTTATTTATAAATACAGAATTTAAGTCAATCATGTGCAAGTGTGATTGCAAATTTCATATATAGGTAAGTGTGATACAGGAAATGAGACAGACAGGTTGAAAATGCACACCTGCTCAGCCCTTTATCGATATTCTTTTTAATAATTACCGTCATTAATGCGTAAATCGGCCAGCAGGTTCAGGGGATTAAGAGACACGGTGTGAGTTGCGAATCGCCAGAACGTCACTCCGCTGTTTGCTTCGCACAAACGCCATCTCGCCCTCAGCCGCCTTGCTATTTTTAAGAACGTGCTGGATTTGCACATCAATTGCCCATTAAACTCGCCGCAGAAAGTCAGGGCTGAAGCTTAATGGTGTAAGTATCCTTTTTAACGATGTGATAATTGTTACTGCAATGCCAATCATCCTCTCCGGCCCAGAAAGGGAACAATTTAAACTGTTCGATCTATTTCCTGCAGGTAGTCAATTGTCAGAGATTTTAAAAGCGTCAAATTTTTAATTTTTTTCTTACTTTTTTTGTTTCTGTCTTTGTTTTTCTCTCTCTCTTAATCCAATCTTTCTTTCCCTCTCTTTATTTCTCTTTCTGTAGCTGATTTGACTCCAATTCATCCTATTTCCTTCTCCGTCGTTCCTCTGTTTCTTTCTCAGTCCTTAAATCTCATTGGTTAAGGAGATAGACTGTTAGTCCCGTCGTTCACCAAGGTCCCAGATTCCCCGTTACCCTCACCGCGCCGTTATCAGCTCGCACTTCCAGCAAGTTACAGGGCAAAAATAAAAATTGGGCTGAAGGGTGCAGGAAAAAGTCTAACTAACAGAGCACGCCAAGATGCCCCGCTCCAGCAAGATCTGGCCCATTAGTCTGCAAGTTTCGCTAAGTGCCTCGAGAACCAAATGAAATTGGATATTTATTCACTGGGTAAATATCAGATCAGTTTCATACTCTTAAATTAACCTACCCAATGATCTGTGTTTAGTTTCCACACAAGGGTCTTGCTGGAAAGTCGCCAAAGATCTAAACTGGTATTAAACTAATGTCAATTTGCAACTTAATATTGGTCAACATGGGCACAATGTACTCAAGTCTAAATCATTTTGATAAAGCATATGGAGAAGAATAATTGACTTGGAGTGTGTTGTAAGGTTGCAAAGATGTCAAGGGATTCGAATGACGTCACAAATCAGAAGCCAAGCTTGGGTGGTTTTATTAAGATATCTGAATCCTGGGATTGTGCTACTTTAAGTCATCTATCTATGTCAGCCGTGGCTCAGTGGGTAGCACCCTCGCCTCTGAGTCAGAAGGATTTTGGGTTCATAATCCCACTCCAGAGACTCGAGCACAAAAATCTAGGCTGACACTCCCAGTGCAGCGCAGTGCTGTCTTTCGGATGAGGTGTTAAAACCGAGGCCCTGTCCGCTCTCTCAGGTGGATGTAAAAGATCCCATGGCACCATTTTGAAGAAGAGCAGGGAAGTTCTCCCCTGGTGTCCTGGTCAATATTTATCCCTCAATCAACATCACTAAAACAGATTATCTGGTCATTATCACATTGCAGTTTGTGGGAGCTTGCTGTACTCAAATTGGCTGCCGCATTTCCTACATTACAACAGTGACTACGTTTCAAAAGTGCTTAATTGGCTGTAAAGCGCTTTGGGACATCCTGAGGTTGTGAAAGGCACTATAGAAATGCAAGTCTTTCTTTCTTAAAGTTTTGCACCTTGCAATCTTCGTAAGTCATGGGAAAACATCTGTTGTGTATGCAAACCTGATTGGTTCAACTGCAGCCTCGATTAAAATAAACCCAGCAAATCGCAATCTGTTAACTATCACCAAACTGGGAAAGATTGGGATCCGAGTCACCTCTGCACAATATGGTAATGTGGGGAACTGCCCATCCGCATATGTGGAAACATAGAAACATAGAAGATATGAGCAGGAGTAGGCCATTCGGCCCCTCGAGCCTGCTCCGCCATTCAATGAGATCATGGCTGATCATCCAAATTCAGTACCCTGTCCCTGCTTTCTCCCCATATCGCTTGATCCCTTTAGCCTTAAGAAATATATCCAACTCCTTCTTGAATCTATTTAATGAATTGGCCTCTACTGCCTTCTGTGGCAGAGAATTCCACAGGTTCACCACTCTCTGGGTGAAGAAATTCCTCCTCATCTCTGTCCTAAATGGCTTACCCCTTATCCTTAGACTGTGACCTCTGGTTCTGGACTCCCCCGCCATCGGGAACATCCTTCCTGCATCTAGTCTATCTAGTCCTGTTAGAATTTTATAAGTTTCAATGCGATCCCCTCTCATTCTTCTAAACTCTAGCGAATATAAGCCTAATCGACCCAATCTCTCTTCATACGTCATTCCTGCCATCCCAGGTATCAGTCTGGTGAATCTTCGCTGCACTCCCTCCATGGCAAGAACATCCTTTCTCAGATAAGGCGACCAAAACTGCACACAATACTCAAGGTGTGGTCTCACCAAGGCCCTGTACAACTGCAACAAGACATCCTTGCTCCTGTACTCGAATCCTCTTGCTATGAAGGCCAACATACCATTTGCCTTCTTAACCGCCTGCTGCACCTGCATATTTACCTTCAGCGACTGGTGCACAAGGACACCCAGGTCTCGTTGCACTTCCCCTTCTCCCAATCTATTGCCGTACAGATAATAATCTGTCTTCCTGTTTTTGCCACCAAAGTGGATAACCTCGCATTTATTCACATTATACTGCATCTGCCATGTATCTGCCCAATCACCCAACCTGTCCAAATCATACTGGAGTTTCTCTGCATCCTCCTCACAGCACACACTCCCACCCAGCTTTGTGTCCCCCAAAAGAGGCGACTGAGGGGTGCTGAGCTCATGCATGTGCGGAGTCCAGGAGCTGCTACTTCCCCGCCACCTGCTCAGCTCCACGCTGCCCACTTTGCAGGCTGGGGGGGGGGGTTGCTAAAACAGGCTTTCGGCCCCTCAATAGCATATCTCATGGGCCTCGTGCTTGTTTTTAGGCCGTTGCCAGGGGCGCCTGGAAATTCGGTTAACCGAATCACGGGTCGCAAGTCTTTCAAGCATTCCTTGGGGTACAGGATGATTGTAAAATGGGCACAACCAGGCCTGCTTTCTACCCGTACATGTTTTACCGTGTGTGTATGTGCGCATATGTGTATCTAAACGGGACCCCCCCCTCTTGGCGCTGGGGTCTGCTCGCCTGCTCAAAAGAGCGGGGCTATATTTGGATTTAGGCACTTTACAGCCTTCCGGACTCAACATTCAGTTCAACAATTTCAGATCATAACCTCTGCCCCATTTTTTCAGAAAGCAGCTGTTGTTGATGATTCTGCTATTCCCAGTGAAACCTCCTCCAGACCCATCTTTTCTTTCTTTACTTGTCCCATTACCATCCCCTTTTGCCTCACACCATCATCACTTCAGTCATTTAGGGGGGAAAATTGAGTCGCGCCCCCTTTGGGGCATTAACTTCGCCAGCGCCCCGAAAAAATTAGCGCCCCTGCAGCCGAAATTGAGTGGTAGCACTCCAAGAGGGAAGTGGGGCACTACTGGAAGCGCCCCGCCTCCCTCCTGGGGCGCTGCGAGGGAATGTCGCAGCGCTACGTGCCGCGGCACTGCAGGCCTTCCTCCCCTTCTTAAAGGGGAGGGGCCTAGTGCAGCGCGACCCGGGGCCCAGCTGGGGTGAAAGAGCCCAGTGCCGGGCTCAGGGAGCGCAGTCGGCACTCTGCGGGGAGGCTTCTCAGGAGGCCAGGGACGGCAAAGCGGGCAGGTGCTGGCAGGCGGCCAACAACAGAAATGGCCGACCGTCACCTCGCCTTTAATTAGCGCCGCCCCGGCTGCAGGTAGGTCCCCCTGACCCCGTCGGACACAGCGTCCGGCGGTAAGTCAGGGGGCGCCACCGAAGATCGCGGCCGGGGCGCGGTGCACGGCGATGACGTCATCGCCGGCGGCGCAGTGCCACGGGGCGCTAACAGTTACCGCTGCCGCTAACCTCCCGCTGAATTTCGCGGGAGACGTTGGCGGCGCCGCGCCTGGGCGCCAGTTGCTTTGCGCCCCGTTAGCGCCCTCTTAGGGCGCTAACGGGAGGCGCAAAGCAAACAAATTATTCCCCCTTAATCTCTTTTGCCTTCCACCCTATCAAAGACTTGTTCTTTCCACCCCTCCCTCCACTTTCCCTGCCCCTGCACTTGCTTAAAACCTGTTACATCTCTAACTTTTTCCAATTCTGACGAAAGGTCATCGACCTGAAACGTTTAATTCTGTTTCTCTCTCTCCGCAGATGCTGCCTGACCTGCTGAGTATTTCCAGCATTTTCTGTTTTTATTTCAGATTTCCTGCATCTGCAGTATTTTGCTTTTGTATCTGGACCCATCGGGTAGACAGTGGGCTCAGAGCGGGTAAGTCGTTTCCTTCATTTTAGCTGCCCCCGCCACCCCCCCCCCCCACACCCCGCTAGGTTTCCAGCAGACGCAGGGGGGCAGGGGGTTAAAATCGAGGCCCACGGGGATTCAAAACTGAGAACTTAAGCTAGAAGAGAAAGTGTTATTGTATTTCTTTGACACTGTGCAGTCGCAGTAAAAGCACTGATAGAAACCCAACGTGAGTCACGACTCATTGACAACAGTACAAGGGTCAGGATGGACAGTGCAGCACCGTCGAAGTGATAGCAGTGGATTAATTTATAATTCCAAATAAATTAATGGAGCAGCAGGCAGCAAGCAATCAATAAATTCATCTGGTATCAACGAATTAAAGGAAAAAGTGGACACCCATAAATGAATGAATTCATAGGCCAGTACGCACAGCGACAAATCAATCAATCAATGGAGTTACAGGAACGGCAATAACTCAATGCATTGGGCAACATTGATTTAACAAATTCACAAACCAGCAGGCACACCAACGAATCAATAAATTAATGGAGCAGCGAGCACCAGTGAATTAATAAATGTAAAGTCCTGAAGAAACACTAACAAATCAATAAATTACTGGAGCATCATTGAAAATAGCTGCTAAGTGAACAGAAAGTGGACAGCCCCATGCAAGATTTTTTATTAACTAGCAGATAATTTTATTAACTAGGTCGATAACCAGAGGACACAGATTTAAGGTGATTGGCAAAAGAACCAGAGGCGACAGGAGGAGAAACTCCTTTACGCAACGAGTGGTTAGGATCTGGAATGCGCTGCCTGATAGGGTGGTGGATACAGACTCAATAGTAGCCTTCAAAAGGGAATCGGATAAATACTGGAAGGAGAAAAAATAGCAGGGATATGGGGAAAGAGCAGGGGGGAGTTGGACTGACTGGATTGCTCTTCGAAAGAGCCGGCGCAGACTCGACGGGCCGAATGGCCTCCTTCTGCAGCTGTACTATTCGATGATTCTATCTCTTTAAGCATTGCTCACATGAGAGAGAGAGGTTTTAAAAGAAAGGGGTTCCAAACCAATTAGCATTACCAGGAGCCATTTACTGTCAGCACTGGCAAGAAGGGGGCCGAACACAACTGGGATGGGATCTTACAGTCTAGAAGTATTTTTAGGATGGGGTCCCAGGATCTGGGAGCACTGAGAGGGGGGGTTCCAATGATTTGGGGAAAACTGGAAAAAGGTTTTTTCAGAAGACTGAAAAGAAAGTCAAGTAGCCTGCTTACATGCACATTGATGTTTCCAAGTGCCAATCTGAATCTTACACAGTATTGTAAAGTACATTATAAAAAGACTTGCATTTCTATAGCACCTTTCATGACCTCAGAACGTCCCAAAGTGCTTTACAGTCAATGAAGTACTTTTAAAGTATAGTCATTGTTGTAGTGTAGGAAACACAGCAGCCAATTTGCGCACAGCAAGGTTGCTCTCCTAGCACTACTGGCTGGAGATTGCTCAGTCTCTATTTACAGAACCAATGTTCATGTCAAGGAAGCTCTGGAATGGACTGAAGTGAATAGAGACTGAGCAATCTCCAGCCAGTAGTGCTAGGAGTAGCAGATAAAGTGCTAAGGAAGATCAAACAGAGCGGGGAGAAGGAAGGTAGGGACAACCCTGAAGATGGATAGATGAATGCTGATGTAGTACAAGGCAGAGCAGACAAGAATAAACTATTAGCCATTGGGGCCACTGGGGTGAGGTTAGAGCATGTGATATAGATTTAAACTGTGCCATTATGACAACATAAGAACATAGAAACTGAGGAACAGGAGGAGGCCGTTCAGCCCCTCGAGCCTGTTCTGCCATTCAATGTGATCATGGCTGATCTGCGACCTAACTTACCTGCCTTTGGCCCATATCCCTTAATACCTTTGGTTAACAAAAAGCTATCAATCTCAGATTTAAAATTAACAATTGATCTAGCATCAATTGCTGTTTGCGGAAGAGAGTTCCAAACGTCTACCACCCTTTGTGTGTAGAAGTGTTTCCTAATTTCACTCCTGAAAGGTCTGGCTCTAATTTTTAGACTATGCCCCCTAGTCCCAGAATCCCCAACCAGCGGAAATAGTTTCTCTCGATCTACCCTATCTGTTCCCCTTAATATCTTGAAACAACAATAACAACTTGCATTTATATAGCACCTTTAACATAGTAAAAAAGTCCCAAGGCGCTTCACAGGAGCGATTATAAAACAAAGTTTGAAACCGAGCCACATAAGGAGATATTAGGACAAGTGACCAAAAGCTTGGTCAAAAAGGTAGGTTTTAAAGAGCGTCTTAAAGGAGGAGAGAGAGATAGAGAGGCGGAGAGGTTTAGGGAGGGAATTCCAGAGCTTGGGGCCTTGGAAGCCGAAGGCAAGGCCGCCAATGGCGGGGCGAAGGAAATGAGGGAAGCAGAAAAGGCCAAAGGAAACCGTTATTTTGCATGCAGAGGCATAGGGTACAAAAGCAAGGGGGTAAAGTTGTACAAGGTCTTAGTGAGGATGCAGGTGGAGTATTGAGAAGAGTTTAAAGCCCCCCATTATAGGAAGGTTGTAAAAGCAATGGCGCAGGTGCAAGGTAGATTGACTCGGAGGCTACCAGTAATGGAGGGGTTCCAGTAATAAAGAGAAGATAATACTTTTATCACTCAGCACTGGAATAGAAAAGGTTACGGTGAAGGGATAATTACTAGTCCTAGCCCCTTTAGGGCTACCCCGGATCAGGCGTATTCCCCAGACGTTCACTTTCAACTAAAGTTTGAGGTAGCCGAATCCTAAAGATGCTTAATTGGGTCTAAAGGTCTGGACCATCTCTCCCTAAAGGAAAGGAACAACCTGAAGATGTTACCGTCCTCCAGATAGCACTTTTAATAAGTTTAGCTAGACTGTAACGTTCCAGATATTATGAGGGTCCGGAAAACTCCCCCAGAATTCTGCAACTCCTCACCAAAGAGTGTACAGAGATTGAGTTTGCGAGTTTGATACAGAAGTATTATGTGAGACAATTCTAAAAATATATAGATTTATTAAAGAACCGACATGTAATTACAGTAGGTGTTTCAATTGCAACATTAACAGTTCCAAAAAGAGAAATCTTTTACAATCTTATATCAGAGATCCTTATTCTCAAATCTTAACTTCGCTACAGTTTTACAGTTCTAAGTTTTATTCAGAATATCCACCAAAATCAAATACAGTACCATTGATCCCCGAGGTACAAGAGTTGTAGACTTACAGAGCCGCCTCTGAAGCCTGAGAATCGCTTTGCCCCTTTACAGCGAGACTATCATCCCATTTGAAAGTTCAATATTTATATCCTTTTTCAGTGGTATTTCCTTTGAAGTTTTCTGCTGATGTAAGCTAATTATCTCTAGACATTTTTCTACTGACCCCTGCTAGTCTTACAGTCACCTCAGCTGGTAGCAATGCAGAATTATGTCTCTACCCCAGGTGTTCCAAGCCCACCATAAAAAACGGTGTAACAGCAGGTGCATCTATTTGATGTCATTTTTACCAAGGCCTTCTGTTTCTGTCTTTTTACGAAGTGTAAATTAAAACACCTCAACCAGGGTGATCTATGCAATTCTTAGTCACCTCAGCTGGTTTTAACACAGAATTATGTCTCTCTAGGTGTTCCAAGTTCAACACAAAAATGATGTGACGGCAGGTGCCTCCCCCACTTGATGCCATTTTTACAAAGGCATATGTTTCTTAATTTTATGTGCCTATTTATGAAGTGTAATTTAGAACACCTTAACAGGGTGTACCATTGTCTGCTCCCAAAGATTCAGACCGTCGGGAGCCTTTAACCTTCTGTTTCAATTAGGTTATTGATTCAGTGTCAACAACTTATCTTATCTCAATAGCCTGAATGCCGTTAACAATACAGCTTTTCATAGCCAGGTTTCTAGATTGCCAGACCTAGTTTGTCATGTTTTAATAAGGCCAGAATTCTTTCATAGAATGGTGTATTTTTCTGAATATGGCTTATTCCTTCACAAAGGGATGACCTGATGGAGATCGTCAAGGATGTGAAGGGCTTTGAGAGAGTAAATATAGAGAGACTGTTTCCACTGGCAGGGTGGTCGGTAACCAAAGGACACACATTTAAGATAATTGGTAAAAAAAAAACAGAGGGGAGATGAGGAGCAATATTTTGCACAGCGAGATGTTGTGATCTGGAACGCGCTGCCTGAAAGGACGTTTGAAGCAGATTCAATAGTAACTTTCAAAAGGGAATTGGATAAACACTTGAAGAGGGAAAATTTTGCAGGGCTGTGGGGAAAGAGCAGGGGGGAGTGGGACTAATTGGAGAGCTCTTTCAAAGAGCCGGCACAGGCACGATGGGCTGAATGGCCTCCTGTGCTGTATGATTCTATGAAGGGTTTTGATGAGGTAAATAGTTGCTTCCACTGGTTGAGGAGATAGTATTGAGAGAGGATGAATTTAAGACAATCACAAAGGGAGATTAGTTGAGGGGTTGGGGGGAACATTGTGCAGAGTGTGGTGACAATATGGAATTCTCAGTCACAATGCAGGGTCCATGCAATCTTTTAAAATGAGATGTTTGGAAAAAGAGGAATATTAAAGGGTATGAGGAGCCAGCAGGAACGTGGCTCACGTAGAGAAAAGCACCAATACAGACTGACTGGCCCCGGTTAGCTTCAGTGCTGCAGCATCCCATCATTTAACAGGGTGGTACAAAATGTGTCGATAATGCCATTTAGCAGACCACAAACATAAAGCCTTTGTTTATTCGCATGTGTAGGATTTTTACACGGTTCCTCTCTCATTTCTCACCTGAAAAACAACCTACCTCTTTGACCAAGCTTTTGGTCACCTGTCCTAATATCTCTTTATGTAGCTCAGTGTCAAATGTTATCTGATCACGCTCCTGTATAGCACCTTGGGACACTTTACTAGTAAAGGCACTATATAAGTGCACCCAAACATTTTTAATCTGTGGCGATCTAGTGTTAGGCTGGGGGGGAGAGGAAAAGGTTTGAACCTTCGCGATACAGTGCCGGGGCATGTATCAGATTCAGTAATCTACTGAAGTGGTCTGGTTTCTCGTATTTAACCTTGGGGCAGGGGGGTATGGACCCACATACCCTGGTGGTCTAATGAGGCAAATAGTATAGTATAAATAGTGGGATAAATTGCTCCATCACCACTTTCCTTCATATCCATAACGTCCAATGATATTACTTTACAATAATATTCATCCATTACTTTTGTACAAATTGGGGGGTGATAGTCAATACTGAGGAGGAAAGCAACAACTTACAGGAAGACATTAATAAGCTTGCAGAATGGGCATATAATTGGCCAATGAAATTCAACACAGATAAACGTGAGGTATTACATCTTGGTAGGAAGAATAGGGAGGTCACTTATTACTTGGAGTGTGCGAGTCTGGATGGGGTAGAGGAGCAAAGGGATCTCGGAGTACAAATACACAAATCACTGAAAGTAGCGACACAGGTTAACAAGGCCATAAAAAAAGCAAACCAGGCACTAGGGTTTATTTCTAGAGGGATGGAATTGAAAAATAGTTATGCTAAACTTGTATCGAACCTTGGTTAGACCACACTTGGAGTACTGCGTACAGTTCTGGTTGCCATATTATAAAAAGGATATAGAGGCACTGGAGAGGGTGCAGAGAAGATTTACAAGGATGATACCAGAAATGCGAGGGGATACCCATCAGGAAAAGATTAACAGGCTGGGTCTTTTTTCGCTTGAAAAGAGAAGGCTGAGAGGTGACCTAATTGAGGTCTTTATAATTATGAAAGGTTTTGATAGAGTGGATACAGAGAGAGTGTTTCCACTTGTGGGGAAGAGCATAACTAGAGGCCATCAATATAGGATAGTCACCAAGAAATCAAATAAGGAATTCAGAAGAAACTTCTTTACCCAGAGAGTGGTGAGAATGTGGAACTCGCTACCACAGGGAGTGGTTGAGGCGAATAGTATAGATGCATTTAAGGGGAGGCTGGACAAGCATATGAGGGAGAAGGGAATAGAGGGTTATGCTGATAGAGTTAGATGAGGAAAGGCGGGAGGAGGCTCGAGTGGAGCATAAATGCCGGCATGGACTGGTTGGGCCGAATGACCTGTTTCTGTACCGTATGTAATCCTATGTAATATGTAATTCAAGTTATGCGAATTCTGTGAAACCTCCCACTTGTTCCTCTAAGTCTATTTACCTCACTTACATTCTGAGTGACGTAATGCCATTGTTATTGTTCCCTTCACATACTTATCTTCATCGAAATTGGGCTCACATTTCCACAACCTCTATTTTCCCTATGACTGCCACTGAAATTCTTATCCATGCTTTGGTCACTTCCAGACTCAATTGAACAGGCTGGGACTCTTTTCTCTAGAAAAGAGAAGGCTGAAGGGTCACCTGATAGAGGTCCTGAAGATTTGGAAAGTGGTTTGATAGGGTAGACATAGAGAAGATGTTTACATTTGTGGGGGAGACCAAAACTAGGGGCCATAAATATCAGATAGTCACTAATAAATCCAATAGGGAATTCAGGAGAAACTTCTTTACCCAGAGAGTGGTGAGAATGTGGAACTCGCTACCACAGGGAGTGGTTGAGGCCAATAGCATAGATGCATTTATGGGGAAACTAGATAAACACATGAGGGAGAAAGAAATAGAAGGTTATGCTGATAGGGTGAGATGAAGAGGGGTGGGACATAAACACCAGTTGGACCGAATGGCCTGTTTCTGTGCTGTACATTTGATGTAATTCGATGTACTCTAATACTCTCCTTCCCAGCATCCCGAGTTCCATTATTCACAAGGTGCAACTGCCGAATAACTCTTCCCCCTCCCCCATACCCTATCCTGCTCTAAATCCCACTCCCCATCCTTCAACGTATCGATTCAAAAATCCTTGTTCTCATCTACAAATCATCTATAAGGCCTCATTGCTCCACATCTCTGCAACCTCCTTCACCCTATGTTCTTACACGTGTCCTCAGCTATTCCAACTTTGGCATCCTTTGCAATCTCCCCTCTCCCTCGACTCCACCTTCGACAGGAGCGCCTTCAGCCAGCTCGGTCCCACACTCTATAACACTCCCCTCTGATCTGTTCTGTCTTGCTCCCTCGTTCTCCTCTTTTGAGAGCCTCCTTAAAAACCATCTCTTTGATTTAGCTTTGGGCCATTACTCCTCACTCTCTCCCAGAACTGCTCTCAGGCTGTTCTGAGGGTTGTTTTTTTCACCTCCGTGAATCACTTTGGGACATTTTGTGGTATTAGAGGTGTTATAAAAGCGGCCAGCTAATGGGTTTTGAACTACCTTCCTCCAAAACTTCAAAACTGGATGAACAAAATTCTTGATATGTATACGGCTCGAGAGAGGTCGAAGGATTGTTATTACTGGTGTGCTGTGAATGTTTGTGATTTGTTTTTGCAAAATGCCAAAATAAAATTTCAAAATGTGTGTTCCACGATTTCAGGAGCTTGTTGTAAATAACTAAGAAAAACAGATGTTTCCCCTCGTGTTTGTTCAAAGAGATGAAGATTCTGAGGCTCGGTATCTTGTCTCATTCCTGAGTGGGATCAATGTTCCGCTCTAATCCTTGAGTCTCGAAAGAGCAACCTCGAAATTTCTTTTTCTAATCCTAATATAAAACCAGATATTGACACTACAGTACTGGCTCCAGTGCCACTGACATAATAATTAATAGGCTTTACACATTCATTTAATGAACATGCCCATCTTTTTGGGGGTTTTTATTTGGTTAATATGCACAAAAGCGCACAGAAAATTAAATCTAATTGAAGCGAGAATAAAAGTGCAGCAGAGATCACCACAATTAACTGGCACAGTTAGAAGGCATCTCACCCACCGGCTCCCTGGCATTGATTCACTAATCTGCCACCGCAGTTAGTCAGCTCAGCTGTCACTCCCTGACCCCTCTCGCACGATCGGTCTTCCCTCAGTTGCCATGCCGCTCGCCTCCAGGAGGGCGAACCTGCCTGGGCGATCCGATTCATCCCCCATCTCTTCAAAAGGCATAAGAGGGGCCGCTTGTCAGGTCTCGCAGCAGGAGTGCAAAGATGTCAGATGCTTGGCAAAGCTTCCTGACGGAACGGCAACTAAACCCAAGATTGACATCGGCATCTCCCTTTGTTTCCTGAGCCTCATACCGGAACGAATCACACTTGCTAATGAGAAAAGTGAGCTCCATCCATTTTGTGCTCCTGTATCGAAAGCAAAGCACTGCGGAGGCTGGCAATCTGAAATAAAAACAGGAAATACTGGCAACGCGCTGCAGGTTTAACAGCATCTGTGAGAGAGAGAGAGAAACAGAGTTAACGTTTCAGGTCGATGATCTTTCATCAGTTCTGATGAAAGGTCATCGACCTGACACATTTTGGGGGGTGATTTTAACCCCACTCGCTCAGCAGAAACCTGGCAGGTGAGCAGTTAAAATCGCCCCTGGCTCTTACCTGTCCGAAAGCCGCCATGATCGCAACATCTGCGATTTTAAGCTGTTCTCCTGAGCCAGGCAGCAAGGACAGGCGCCCGGAGCCAACGGGGTCCTTCTTTACATATGCATGTTGCGGCCCGATGACATCATTGAGACCCGACTTGGAATTTTAACACCGGTCTGAGCACGGAATCCACCTGGAGTTAAAATAACTCTGTTTCTTTCTCTCCACAGATGCTGCCTGACCTGCTGAGTATTTCCAGCATTTTCTGTTTTTATTTCATAATTTTGTATCTTATGTTGATCACAAGGAAGGTGGGGCAACCATGGTGGAATCGGCATTTTCCATAACGATCATCTTCGTTCAGTCCACATGGTCAGTCTATGCCCATACGGCCATTGCTTATTGATTTCTCATCAGAAACATAGACTGGCATGCTATAGAGCCTATTATTATAGCTAAACAGTTAGAGTATTTAGGTGCCTTAATTCAGCTTTACTCTGATAACAAACAGTTCACACATACTGCTTGGTGGTTCACTTGTAAAACTTTTATCTTCGATGTCTGCTAGACTCCCACATTTATCCATTTAACAGTAACCCAAAACCTTGTAATATTACACCTTCCAATATAGTGTCAGCCAGTGGCTCAGTGGGCAGCACTCTCACCTCTCTGAGTCAGAAGCTTGTCCCACTCCAGAGACTAGAGCACGTAAATCTAGGTGCAGTGCTGAGGGAGTGCTGCACTGTCGGAGGTGCCGTGTTTCAGATGAGACGTTAAACCGAGGCCCCGTCTGCTCTCTCAGGTGAGCATAAAAGATCCCCTGGCACTATTTTCGAAGAAGAGCAGGGGGAGTTATCTCCAGTGTCCTGGGCCAATATTTATCCCTCAAACATCACTAAAAACAGCTTATCTGGTCATTATCACATTGCTGTTTGTGGGAGCTTGCTGTGTGCAAATTGGCTGCTGCGTTTCCTACATTACAACAGTGACTACACTTCATTGGCTGTAAAGTTGCTTTGGGACGTCCTGAGGCGGTATAAATGCAAGTTTTTCTTTCTTCTAATGCTCATATCAGATCGAGGAGCTGCTACTTGCTGATGTTGCTCAGAAGCTGCCCTCCACTGACATCACCCTCTCCGTATCGCGAGAAGCTCCATTTACTGCTAATTCCCAAAATTGAGTGGGTCAGAACTGGAAGTGTATTGATTATTAAAAATAAATAGGTAGAAGGGTGTTAAAAGCATCAATGCAATCACAGACTTTGAAACACAAGAGCTTCTCTCTGACAGGTTACGGTATCATTTGATGAACCACTTGATTGGATCAGTGCTTTCCAATTTGCTGCTCCTGTCCATCATGCTACTCATATTGCAATGCTCGCTGCCCTCCCATGTATTTGCTACACTGCTAGGTGTGCGAGTTTAAATCTCTGCATATCTGCTTTCGTTTTTCAAAGGGATGTGGAAAGCAACACAAATTTGATTCTCTATGTATACATCTCTGCTGTTAGTTTTTAAAGGAACCGTTCAATCGGAACCTGAAATGATCCAGATTTAGGAATTGAGGAATTAAACCGAAACGCCTTAGTTTGGATCACCTGGGCTTCTGAATCTGGCTTAGCTGTTACCTTCCTGCATTCGATTTATTCGTTTTCAGTTCTATCTTTTCATTGTTAAACACATTAAACTGCGCACAATTCAATAACATACAGCGGCCCATTTTACAGGGCAAAGTGACCTTTGCGATGGTTATTTTGTATTACATTTAGTTCCATTTCAGAAATTTATACGGCGCTTTGCAATTCCATTTAAATTAATGCATTCTAAAAGCTCCAGGGGAATTCCCGAATCAGAGTTGCCATCACACCATCGTTCTCCCCTCTTGTGAAATGGGCTTTATTCTGTTTAGCTAAAATGTGCCTGGGTACCAGAGGACCAGGGAATCAGCCGCTTCAGATTTCTGTACAATATGCTATTTCTGTTTTGTAACGTCATTGTAAATATTGACTTCAATCGTAACTTTCAAAACGTAATTGGATATATACTTCAAAAGTCTCTTTAACGTATAAAGCCTCCCGAGGCGATTCACAGGAGCGATTATCAGACAAAAAATTGGCACCGAACCAAAGAAGGAATTGGGGCAGCTGACCAAATGCTTGGTGAAAGAGGTAGGTTTTAAGCAGCGCCTTAAAGGAGGAGAGGGGAGGTGGCGAGGCAAAGAGGTTTGGGGAAGGAATTTTAGAGCTTAGGGGCTGGACGGCTGAAGGCACGGCCACCAATGCTGGGTGGAAGGAAGTGGGGGATTCACAGGAGGCCAGAGTTGGCGGGACGCAGAGTTCTCGAAGGGTTGTAAGGCGAGAGGCTGTTACAGAGGTAGGGAGGGGGCGAGGCCATGGAGGGATTTGAATACGAGGATGAGAATTTTAAAATCGAGGCGTTGGTGGTCCGGAAGCCAATGTAGGTCAGCGAGCACAGGAGTGATGGGTGAATGGAGTGTTAGACGCCTTGGTTTGCAGGTCCTTGTGTGGAATTAAGAACCAGGGACCGTGAGGCAAAAATTAAAAAATTGGACTCGGTGCGAGTTAGGATACGGGCAATGCAGTTTTGGATGAGCTCAGGTTTAGGGAGGGTGGGAGATTGGAGGCCGGCCAGGAGAGCATTGGAGTAGTCGAGTCTGGAGGTAACAAAAGCATATTGGAAATATGAAAGATTCGATGTATGACACATTAAACCAAAACCCTTCTGCCTATTCTTCTGGCTCAGGTGGAGGTTAAAGATCCCATGGCACTATTTCGAGCAAGAGCAGGGAGTTCTGCTGGTCTTCTTGTCAACATCTCTCCCTCAACCACCAACACCACCAAAAGCCAGGTTAACTTCTCCATTATTGCGGCTTATGGGATCTTGCTGTGCTCATCGTGGCTGTCATGTTTGCCTACACAACAGTCACTGCACTTAAAAAATGATTGTAAACATTGAACTGTGATAAATTGTTAAGGAAATTTCATGCCCTTAAATAGTATTTCGCTAACTGTGCACCTTCACAAAAATGGATAATGGAATCGGTCTTTACAACAGACAGGAGGGTGAGTTCAAAACTAATCTGCAGAAACAATATTTCAGTGAGCGAGTGGTCTATCAATGGAACAGACCTCCAAGGAGACGACGGAAGCAGTTAGTATTGATTCATTCAAATGTAAATTAGATGGATTTCTTTTAGAAAATAACATTGTGGGATCCAGTATGTAAATAATTTGGGACATGACATGTGGGGAGTGTAGCGTGCTTGGGAGGAACAGGTGACTTTGGACCTCTGGTTCCCAAAGCTCTCCACCACTGGGGGTTTTCCTCGCCTCATGTCTGGGTCTGTTGTAGACTCATTGATAGAGATTTATCGCTGTGATTGGTCAACAACTCCATTATTGTTGTATCATGTGACTACCAGCATGGTAGAAGGTGAACTGGAGGGACCTTGCTCTTCTTTCCATCTAGTAATTCCTATGTTCCTAACAGAGGCTAGTTCCACACAGGGTTCAGCAACATTTTAACATTAGAACATAAGAAATAGGAGCAGGAGTAGGCCATTCGAGCCTGCTCCACAATTAGTCAGGTACCCTTTGACCATTTCCTTGAGGGTTTGAGTCTGCAACACTCAGCCCTCTTGAATGCCACATGATAATCATCAAATTCTCTTGTTTTCAAGTGCATTTAAGATCAGATCCAAGGCGGCATGGATACCAATCAAGGCACCTTTGCCATTCAGGTGCAGCGTTAGAGAGGCTGAATTCCCGTTGCTTCAGTTAGATAAGCACATGACGGAGAAGGGAATAGAGGGTTACGCTGATAGAGATAGATGAAGAAAGACAGAAGGAGGCTCGAGTGGAGTATAAACGCCGGCATGGACTGGTTGGGCTGAATGGCCTGTTTCTGTACCGTATATCCTATGTAATGGTGGAGCAGGCTCGACGGGCCGAATGGCCTACTCCTGCTCCTAGTTTCTATGTTTCTATGTTTCTATGTAATCCTATGTAAAGTCACATCCACGGTCAGCTGTCAGTTCACCTCATCGCAGTTTGTGGGATCTTGCTATGCGCATCATGGCTGCAGAGTTTGCCTTTCACAATAGTCAACCTGCACTTTGAAAGCGACTTATTGTCAGCGCAGAGCTTTGAGATGGTTCTGAGAGACGGGATTAGGCGCTCTATAAAGGCGAGCCTTTCTTTCTGACTTAATCCAAGTTTCAGGACGTCAGCCCCACAGAAGCATCATCCAAAGTGCTTTCTGCTGCACCTGCTTTGCCTTCACTGTGTCTTTTAATCTAAGGCTGGACGTGCAAACCCAGCATGGCATTTCAAATTTACACGGAGCTTTAAATAATAAGGATGCGAAACAAACCGGCCAGAATTCAGGAAGCTACACTCCCCCATCTTTAACAATTAGAGCTTGCTTCTTCATCATGGGTTCTCATTAGACGGTGCTTCTCTTCCTAACTCATTTACATATCTCGCTAAGACATCAGATCTTAGCATCCAATTGAAGCAACGGGGATTTAGTCCCTTTAACGCTGCAGGTGAATGGCAAAGGCCCCTTGATTGATATCCATGCAGCCTTGGATCCGATCTCTGCTGCATTATTAAGGATGTGTGACCGTCTCTATATTTACTTGGTATGTATTTGCCAATTATAACACATCCTCAATGTGTAGGTATTAACTGTGGAGCAAAAAAGCTTGCACGCACAAAAAGTTAGAAGATACATAAAAAAACATGACAAGCAAGACCATTAAGCTCAGGAAATGAGTGAGTGATTCTCCTGTGCGTGTGATCTGTTTCTCTCTCATTCCAACTCGGTCTATCAGTGATTTCTTCCCTGTCTGTCTTGTTCTTTCTTTCTCCTTTGTCGGTATATACGTCTATCCTCGTGTGTCCTTCCCAGGAAATATTGGGAGCCAAGACCAGTTGCACAGTTCAGATCAGTGAAAGGTTTGCACCAAGGTTAGATCTTGCAGTACAGGAATCCCGCCCCAACTGTGGTTTTGCCATACGCGGATTTCAAGTATACACGGTTTCCTCTCTGCGACAACTTTTGCCGACCGCAGCAGTGAATTTTGCGGATGTGCGGTTTTTAATTTAGGATTAAGGTAAATAACATGATTTTATTGCTTTTATATTCTTTTTTATTGTGTTATTTGAACATTTATACTGTATTTGCCAACCGCGGTTTTACTAACCACGGGGGTTTTCAGGGACGGATCCCCCGCGGTTGGGGAGGGATTACTGTATTCATTTACAAGAAAGGCCTTTGACCGGAGTCAGTCTTACTCAAAAATGCAACACTCAGGCTTCGATTCGGCCACTGAGACAGGGCACAAGCTCAAGATGAATAGTCAATATGTGGGTTGGCAGCAGCTAACAGATGCTGACAGGCTGTGCATGACTCAACTTGCCCCTGTCTTCTTGTTACTCAATGAAATGAACACAGTTCAGAAAACACCTACCTGATAGAATCATAGAATAGTCCAGCACAGAAGGAGGCCATTCAGCCCATCGAGTCTGGGCCGGGTCTTTCGAAGAGCAATCCAGTTAGTCCCACTCCCCCGCTCTTTCCCCATAACCCTGCACTTTTTTTCTCCTTCAAGTATTTATCCAATTCCCTTTTGAAGGCTCCTATTGAATCTGTTTCCACCGCCCTATCAGGCAAATCCTAACTACTCGTTGCGTAAAAATGTTTCTCCTCGTGTCGCCTCTGGTTCTTTTGCCAATCAGCTTAAATCTGTGTCCTCTGGTTATCGGCCCTTCAGCCATTGGAAACAGTTTCTCTTTATTTACTCTGTCTAAATCCTTTATGATTTGAAACACCTCTATCAAATCTCATCTTTTATACCGAATTTAAGCCGGATCATCTGGGCCTAGGTTTGCCGACTCTGGTTGGACGTATTCCTGGAGGTGTCATCACATGACCTCCTGCCGCCCCCGCCCCGCCCCCCACACTCCCTGCCATTGGTCGCTCAGCGCGTCCATCCTCACGGCGCCCCACCTTCCCACAGCCAATCGGAAAGCGAACAGACTCTTCATTGCCCGATTGGATGATTCTGGACTGTCAGTCAAACAGCCCCTTTTCCCATGTCCAATATTTTTATAACTAATAGACAAAAGTGTGCAAAGAAAATAAATAGAAAAACACTATTTTTAATGCCCCTTTGATGTTTCTCCTGGGTTTTGCTCCCAGCAGTGTCCTGGAGATTAATCTTTAATTCCTGGAGACTCCAGGCCAATCCTGGAAGACAGCAAGGGGAACGGTAGCATAGTGGTTATGTTACTGGACTAGTAATCCAAAGGCCTGGACTAATGATTTGGTTGAGTACATGAGTTCAAATCCCACCATAGTAGCTGGGGGAATTTGAAATCAGTTAAGTCTGGAATAAAAAGCTAGTATCAGGAATGGTAACCATGAAACTACCAGATTGCTATAAAAACCCATTAGGTTCACTCATGTCCTTTAGGGAAGGAAATCTGCCGTCCTTACCCGGTCTGGCCTATATGTGACTCCAGACCCACAACAATGTGGTTGACTCTTAACTGCCCCTCTGAAACGGCCTAGCAAGCCACTCAGTTGTATAAGGCGGCTCACCACCACCTTCTCAAGGGCAATTAGGGATGGGCAATAAATGCTGGCCTAAAAAAAAGATTGGCAACCCTACCTGTGCCTCAACCTTCCACTTGAGCTTGCATATACTTCTGCTTCTCTATTTCAGTACTATCACGTTAACAGAATCTAAACTGATTCAACCCGCTCACAAACCCAGATTCACACCAGGCAATCATCTTCTGATACAGGGGAAGCCACTGTGACTGAAAGATGGTGGCTGTGGAGCAAGCGTCAGATTCAGTGTTGGCTCACATATTCCTGTGGCACTTTGACCTCACCTTAATATTGGCACACAGCTTCCAGTGCCAGAGAAAGCTGAGTTCGATCGGAAATACGAGAGAGCTGTCCAGTGAAGAATGGGGATATATCTGTTTTATTACTAGTTGTAAACTTAGTCAACAGGAAAATTTATTAACCATATTCAGAGTTAATCAATCACCCCATTAAATATAACGATGCAGGGCCCATGGCACCAGACTTTTCCATAGGAATATTAATTCAAGTGCAAATATATTCCACTACAGAACGCCAGTGTTGGCAATTGATGAATTGGATGTGGATTGATGATCAGAGAAATATCTGAAAATGGGACTTTTAAAATTCAGTACAATCACGTCATTTATATTAACAGATAACCTCTTACAAAATTCTACGAGTCTCAATTTCTGTATCAACCCTGACACTACAAAGAAACAGAGGTCCATGGGGTTAGTGGCGTAGTGGATTACCACACTTTGCCTTCACCTCTGCGATTGAAACCATCCCCTCCTGATACAATGGATATCATTTCTGTTGACCTGAAGCGTCCTCTATGAGCTGAGCTTGGCTCTTCAAACATCAGCCCTTGCATAAAATTACATAGAGAATACGGAAACAGGCCATTCATCCCAAATGGTCTGTGCCGATGTTTGTGCTCCACACGAGCCTCCTCCCACCCTCCTTCATAACCGCCTATTCCTTTCGCCCTCATGTACTTATAAGAATGTAAGAATTAGGAGTAGGAGTCGGCCATTCGGCCCCTCGAGCCTGCTCCGCCATTCAATAAGATCATGGCTGATCTTCTACTTCAACTCCACTTTCCCACCCGGTCCCCATATCCCTTGAGTCCCTCAGTGCCCAAAAATCTATCGATCTTATCTAGCTTCCCCTTAAATGCTATATTCGCCTCAACTACTTCATGCGGTGGCGAGTTCTGCATTCGAACCCCGGCATAAGCCCACAGGACTAAAACTGTGCCCACAGCTTGATGCTAAATAGGCAACCTCAATCAAAAAGTCTAAGTGTGAGTAACTGAACTGTAGCGATCGTACTTTAGAGGCTGCTCTTACATGTTGGGCATTTAGGCCTTTTGGTTGAGTGGAGCAGAGGGAGGTTTACATTGTATCTGTCTGTATTATTACTGAGCTGGTGAAAGCCAGAGGTGGCTTGACAGTGTAAACAGCATAAGAACATAAGAATATAAGAAATAGGAGCAGGAGTCGGCCATTCGGCCCCTCGAGCCTGCTCCGCCATTCAATAAGATCATGGCTGATCTTCGACCTCAACTCCACTTTCCTGCACTGTCCCCATATCCCTTGATTCCCTTAATATCCAAAAATCTAACGATCTCTGTCTTGAATATACTCAACGACTGAGCCTCCACAGCCCTCTGGGGTAGAGAATTCCAAAGATTCACCACCCTCTGACTGAAGAAATCTCACCTCATCTCAGTCCTAAATGGCCGGCCCTTATTCTGAGACTGTGACCCCTGGTTCTAGACTCCCCAGCCAGGGGAAACATCCTCCCTGCATCTACCTTGTCAAGCCTTTTAAGAATTTTGTATGTTTCAATGAGATCACCTCTCATTCTTCTAAACTCTGGAGAACATAGACCTAGTCTACTCAATCTGTCCTCATAGGACAATCCCCCATCCCAGGAACCAGTCTGGTGACCCTTCGTTGCACTCCCTCTATGGCAAGTATATCCTTCCTTAGGTAAGGAGACCAAAACTGTACCCAATACTCCAGGTGTGGTCTCACCAGGGCCCTATATAATTGCAGTAAGACGTCTTTACTCTTATACACAAATCCTCTAGTAATAAAGGCCAACATGTCGGGGGTGGTGGAGGTTTGTGTCAGCTTCACCTCTGACTTCTGAGCGGTTCGAATCGCTCCCACTCCCTTGGTTCTAGACCTTGGACTTACTTGGGGGTTGTGATAAAAAGGTGCAGCAGACAACTGAGTTTGATACAAGAACTTTGATCTTTATTCAAGAAAGCAAAACACAACACAAACACTCTTAACACTCTAAAAGTGGGGAACACTTCGGTACAAGCAAGGGAAATAACATTAGAAGAATACTTCACCCCTCCCAATCCCACTTCACTAGCTAGGTTGGACTCTGGAGAACCAGGGATAATGCTCACCAAACGAATCCTTGACAGTTTAGAGTTAGGGTTTAGAGTCTTTTTAAGTAAAAAGTTTTGTAAGGCCCTTGTTGCCGCGAGGTGTCCGATGGTCACTGAGGCGGTCGCTCTGGTCTCTTCTTGCGTGTCGGCCTACTTCTGGAGCTGCTGGCCTTCTTTGTTGAACTTCTTTCTGTTGCCCCCTCGCCTTGTTGAACTGCCTTCTTGCAGAACTGTGGAACTGCCTTCTGCCGGACTGCTTGCTGAACTCGTTTCTGTTGAACTGTCCTGGAGAACTCGAACTGTTGTCACTGTTGAGAACGGGCCTTTAATTATACCCATTGAAGCTTCCTTATCTGCATGCCAAATCAAATCCCGGTCATTGTAAGATTTTGGAGGGCTCATCAACAGTAACTGGTTTGTAAATGTGTGAAGTGGTTTTTAGGATGGCTCCATCCTGTCGATTTGTTGTTTAATGTGTCTTGAATTGTCCTCATGTTTTGGGTTTCTTGACTGGGCCTAGAATTTCTATAGAGTAGACCGAAGTAAATCTGTTTTATGCATGTCTTTAATGGGTTCTGTAAATTGGGCGGGGGCTGCTCTTCCGTGGGTTTATTGTTCAGATGCTAATGTCTGATAGGGGCCGATTTACACTCCCAGCGAGATCATACGGTTCCCCAGACAGTTCCCATTAGCTCCAATACCCAAACTGTTTTTACAGAGGTTGAGCCCACCTCCCTTCACAGCCTTTTTCTCCCTTACAAGCCCAGACATGTTTTAAAAGTACCAAATCTTGGTTTTTGCTCAAAAGTTCTTCGGTTAGGCCCAATGCACTTCACCACCCTGTAATAGCTAGAAAAGAGTCCAAAGTCTTTTTCCTCAGGGTTTGTCTTCGAGTTAGGGGGATCTGTGAATTTTGAGAATCTTACAAACATACCATGCTGAGAGGTTGTTTCCCCTGGCTGGAGAGTCTAGAACTAAGGGGCATAGTCTCAGGATAAGAGGTCGGTCATTTAAGATGAGGAGGAATTTCTTCACTCGGAGGGCGGTGAATCTTTGGAATTCTCTGCCCCAGAGGGCTGTGGATGCTCAGTCGTTGAGTATATTCAAGACTGAGATCGATAGATTTTTAGACTCTAGGGGAATCAAGGGATATGGGGATCGGGCAGGAAAGTGGAGTTGAGGTCGAAGATCAGCCATGATCTTATTGAATGGCGGAGCAGGCTCGAGGGGCCGTGTGGCCGACTCCTGCTCCTATTTCTTATGTTCTTACGTGAAAATTGTGCCATTCCTCAGCATGGCGGTGACTAGTGGGCTACCGCAGGGATCAGTGCTTGGGCCCCAGCTAGTCACAATATATATCAATGATTTGGATGAGGGAACCAAATGTAATATTTCCAAGTTTGCTGACGACATGAAACTAGGTGGGATTGTGAGTTGTGAGGAGGATGCAAAGAGGCTTCAAGGCGATTTAGACAAGTTGAGTGAGTGGGCAAATACATGGCAGATGCAGTATAACGTGGATAAATGTGAAGCTATCCACTTCGGTAGGAAAAACAGAAAGGCAGAGTATTATTTAAATGGTGATAGATTGGGAAATACTGATGTACAGAGGGACCTGGGTGTCCTTGTACACCAGTCACTGAAAGCAAACATGCAGGTGCAGCAAGCAGTTAGGAAGGCAAATGGTATGTTGGCCTTCATTGCAAGAGGATTTGAGTACAGGAGCAAGGATGTCTTACTAAAGTTGTACAGGGCCTTGGTGAGACCACACCTGGAGTACTGTGTGCAGTTTTGGTCTCCTTACCTAAGAAAGGAAATACTTGCCATAGAGGGAGTGCAGCAAAGGTTCACCAGACTGATTCCTGGGATGGCAGGACTGTCATATGAGGAGAGATTGGGTCGACTAGGCCTGTATGCACTAGAGTTTAGAAGAATGAGAGGGGATCTCATTGAAACGTATAAAATTCTGACAAGGCTAGACAGACTGGATGCAGAGAGGATGTTTCCCCTGGCTGGGGGCTTTAGAACGAGGGGTCACAGGATACGGGGTAGGACATTTAGGACTGAGATGAGGAGAAATTTCTTCACTCAGAGGGTGGTGAACCTGTGGAATTCTCTACCACAGAAGGCTGTGGAGGCCAAGTCACTGAATATATTTAAGAAGGAGATAGATAGATTTCTAGACACAAAAGGCATCAAGGGGTGTGGGGAGAGAGCGGGAATATGGTATTGAGATAGAGGATCAGCCATGATCATATTGAAGGGCTGAATAGCCGACTCCTGCTCCTATTTTTCTATGTTTCTATGGAGGTGACTCACGGTCATGTTTTGGGATTTTTGGCTATTTGACCCAGAAGAAATTTTGAGTAAGTTATATTATCATATTGCTATTTGGGTTAAATTCAGCTCACAAGGGATCAAATCCATATTCTGGGAAATGAATTCGTTCCTGTTGGAGGCTCTGGCCAGGATGGTGTTTCTTGCATATCATATCAGTTTGAGACAATAGGGGTTTACTAAAACATTACAATAATCATTCACACATATTCTGTCGGAATGGCTTTGTTTGTGAGAGCCCTGTAAGGGCAAGCCAGGAGCCCAGACCTTGCAGAGCAGTAGCAGATTTAATTGGCAGCTTGACTGGCCAATCCTCAAGCATGGAGAGCTGTGTGGGGGGTGGGGGGGGGGGGCGCGGGGGGCTCAGAAGTCAAAGTTTTGACTTCCTATCTAGCTGGCATTATAAGGTACTCGTTATAAAGGTCCCATCACGAACTTCCAGTTCTTCCCCATTTTTTTAAAACCGAAATTGCCAGGCACTGATTCCAGCATGGAGTCTTACTCGATTGGAGAAATCAGAGACTCTTATCAAGCTGAAGATTAGAAGACGGAAAGATTATTATTTCCCCATAGGGAGTTCAAGACCCCCAAACCCCTCCATGACTTCGCCCCCCTCCCGATCTCTGTAATCTCCTCCAACCCCACATCCTTCCGAGATCTCTGCACTCCTCCAATTCTGGCCTCTAGCGTATCCCCAATTTTAATTGCACCGCCATTGTTGGCCGTGCCTTCAGTTCTGGAATTCCCTCCCTAAACCTCTCCGCCTCTCTCTTCTCCTTTAAGACGCTCCAAGCTTTTGGTCACCTGTCCTAATACCTCTTTATGTGGCTCGGTGTCAAATTTTGTTTCATAACACTCCTGTGAAGCACCTTGGGATGTTTTACTACATTAAAGGGGCTATATAAATGCAAGTTGTTGTTGTTGTGATGGAGGAGATTGAGAGGCCAAGGCTCAGTGGGAAGGCTGTGACTGTTCCATCTGGTCCACAAGGAGGACCAGAGACACTCAACCATCCAAATTCCATTACCAGTGGCTGTGAAGATCGTCACTGCCCAAAGTCTTTATGGTAGAAGATGATAGAACACATCAACAAGAGATATTGGACCGGAATTTGCTGAAAAAATAAAAAGAATAGAAAGACTTGTATTTATATCGCGCATTTCACAACCTCGGGAGTCCCAAAGCGCTTTACAGCCAATTAAGTACTTTTGAAGTGTAGTCACTGTTGTAATGTAGGAAACGCGGCAGCCAATTTGCGCACAGCAAGCTCCCACAAGCAGCAATGAGATAAATGACCAGATCATCTGTTTTAGTGATGTTGATTGAGGGATAAATATTGGCCCAGGACACTGGGGAGAACTCCCCTGCTCGTCTTCGAAATAGTGCCGCGGGATCTTTTATGTCCACCTGAGAGAGCAGACGGGGCCTCGGTTTAACGTCTCATCCGAAAAGCAGCACCTCCGACAGTGCAGCACTGGGAGCGTCGGCCTAGATTTTTCTGACTCAGAGGCGAGACTGCTGTCCCCCTGAGCCACGGGTGACACTAACGGCGTGTGAACGTCGCCCTCGCCCTGATTAACACGCAAATCGGCCAGCAGCTTGTAGCGAGGAAGAGATACCCCGTGAATTGCAAATTGCCACAAGTCGCTGCACGACTTCCACCATTAGCTTCGCAGAAAACGGCAGCTCGCCCTTAACCTCCCCGTGGGCTTCATGAAGTTGCTTCATTTGCACATTAAACGCGTCGCACAAAATTAAGTCTAGTAATTAAAAGCATAAGTACCCTTTTCACGGAAAATTCGGGCCCATCCATTTGTCCATGAATCTCTGTACTACAGAGGCAGCTACACTTTTGAAAATTGCTACCTTTCCCAGTGCATCAATGACTGTACGCACTTAGCTGTATATGTGCCCAACATCAACCTTACAGCATACGTGAATAGGAAGTCTATTATTCACTCAATGTACAAATATGAGCCGTCGCGACCAGAAGATAATGTACCTCAACGCAGGCTTCCTAATAGATGCTTTTATTCTGAGTGACTGAAGCATCAGCGATACTCTGCAGTGCATGCCAACTGCCTCATACCATCACCACCCCACCCCCCCACCACACTGTGAGCTGAAAGGAGGCAGGTAACTTCTCAGTCGGGGTCTGATGCTGTACCAGTGTCCACGTGAAAGCAGGCCCACTAAGGTCTCTACCCTCATACAACTCATACTGTGCCCCTTCCTTGTACCAGCTGGCACCTCATCACCCACCAACAGTGATGCCCGTTCATTTCTAATGCTCCAGTGCACCTGTGTTTCCTCCTCAAAATCAGCGTCAGGATCTCTCGCTCACAGTGTATGCCAGTTGCTGTCGGTTCAAGTGGGTGTAATGTTGCCGGATGATGTGCTGAGTGGTGCCCCTTTGTCCTGGATTGGTCGAGCGAAGCGGCAGTCCACGTACAATGGGCTGAATGGCCTCCCTCTGTGCTGTAAGCATCTATGGTTCTGTCCTGGCTGAAGGCCAGTCTGGGTTCTCGTTGCTCTGTACAGCGAGCAGGTGGGACATTATGAGTAAATAAGCAGCTTATTCACTTTGGGCACTCATTGTCCACAAAGTGCCATCTAAATTCCCTACCACAATGAAGAGGGCTCCCTGATGGCTAATTGGAATTGGCACAAGCGCCTTGGCAACCTCAACTCCAGCTGGTCTCGACCTGACCCAAAGTTGCAGCCCAAATTATGTAGATTGAAGACCTGCACCAGCCTGAATCCCCACCCCGCCCCCCCCCCCCACCCCCAGCCTGACCTGAGGTTGGAGTCCAGCACCCATAGAAGTTGCAATGAACTGTACCGAAAAGACCCAACCAAGAGGTTGCAGAACATCAGGTAAAACACATCATCCGGCCCAACCATGGCTGATCCGATTCGCAGTTAATTGCACACGCAGGCAATAGGAACATAGGAACAGGAGGAGGCCATTCAGCCCCTCGAGCCTGTTTCGGCTGATCTGCATCTTAACTCCATCTATCCGCCTGAATACCCTTATCTTTTTTATTCGTTCCTGGGATGTGGGCGCAAGGCCGGCATTTATTGCCCATCCCTAATTGCCCTTGAGAAGGTGGTGGTGAGCCGCCTTCTTGAACCGCTGCAGTCTAACAAAAATCTATCAGTCTCAGTTTTTGAAATTTTCAATTGACCCCCCCAGCCTCAACAGCTTTTTGGGGGAGAGAGTTCCAGATTTTCACTACCCTTTGCGTGATTAAGTGCTTCCCGACATCACCCACTGAACGGCCTAGCTCTAATTTTAACATTTTGCAGGTAACTGAGTGTGGTTTGCTTATGGAAACCACCCCTTCCTCATGAACACAAAACACTGTTGGCGGAAAAGGCCCAAAGCATAACACTGTCACGCGTTTGTCTAAATTCACCATTGACCATGTTAACGCAAATTGGATCTGGGCATCGCTGGCAAGGCCAGAGTTTATTGCCCAACCCTACTTGCCCTTCAGCATGTGGTCAATCTTCTCTGAGTAAGTTAGTCTATACTGCAAGTTCTGTGCTTTCCCCTCTCTCTTTGCCTTTCAAGCTTTCCCTTCTGAACAAGTTAACAATTGTATCTTCATGAGGAAGGAGCTGTTTCGTGCTTGGAGCTCCACAACCTGTTGCATGCAACGACCTCTGGTTACGTGCAGTTTCACCTTTAAACATAACACCCGTAAGACGGGGTGATTTGTCCCACGGATATTCGATTTACTATCATGACGTTGATAATGCAGTTTGCTCAGCCTTGTTCTTTTCACTGTTCCTTTAAGTGTCTCAAATCGGTAGCACTCTCCCCTGAGTTAGAAGGTCATGGGTTGGAGACTGACTGCAGGACTTGAGCACATAATCTAGGCTGACACTCCAGTGCACTCCTGAGGGAGTGCTGCACTGTCACAGGTGCCATCTTTTGGATGAGACATAGAATTACATAGAATCTACAGCACAGAAACAGGCCACTCGGCCCAACAGGCCTGTGCCAGTGTTTGTGCTCCACACCAGCCTCCTCCCACTCTCTATTTACATCTCACCCCATCAGCATCTCCTTCTATTCCTTTCTCCCTCATGGACTTCTCCAGATTCCCCTTAATGCATCTGTGCTATTCGCCGCATAAATCCAATAGGGAATTCAGCCACAACACGAAAATGTGGTCGAGTTTCATATTGCAACTGAGTTCCCCAGCGGATCTACTGGAATATCATATCTATGGCCCTTAGTTTTTGACACCTCCACAAGTAGAAAAGTCTTCTCTATGTCTAACCTGTCTAACCCCTTCATAATTCTAAAGACCTTTATGAGGTCACCCGTCAGCCATTTTTCTAGAAAAAGAGCCCATTTACTGGTGCTCTCCCCCAATTCCCCCATTTACTGGTGCTCTCCCCCAATTCCCCCATTTACTGGTGCTCTCCCCCAATTCCCCATTTACTGGTGCTCTCCCCCAATTCCCCCATTTACTGGTGCTCTCCCATCCCCATATGGTCTCCCCATTCCCTTACTGGTGCTCTCCCCCAATTCCCCCCATTTACTGGTGCTCTCCCCCAATTCCCCCATTTACTGGTGCTCTCCCCCAATTCCCCCATTTACTGGTGCTCTCCCCCAATTCCCCCATTCATTGGTGCTCTCCCCCAATTCCCCCATTTACTGGTGCTCTCCCCCAATTCCCCCATTTACCGGTGCTCTCCCCCAATTCCCCCATTTACTGGTGCTCTCTCCCCCAATTCACCCATTTACTGGTGCTCTCCCCCAATTCCCCATTTAAAAAGAAAAAAAAAGAAAGACTTGATTTTTTATAGCGCCTCTCACATTCCCAGGACGTCCCAAAGCGCTTTACAACCAATCATTGTTGCAGGGGAAGATCCCGCCAATCGAACTCAACTTGTCGAGGTCCGGGCATCCATGGGCACCTGGCATCCTCCGGTCCCCCTCTGTAAGTGCGACCAATGACTGGCTATTCGACCGTGGATCACTCTCGCCTCGGAGTCAGAAGGTCGTTGTTTCAAACCCCACTCCAGAGACTCGAGCGCATAATCCAGGCTGACACTCCCAGTGCAGTACTGAGGGAGCGCTGCACTGACGCTAAGCCAAGGTCCCGTCTGCTTATCACTATTCGAAGAAGAGCAGAAGAGTTCTCTCAGTATCCTAGCTAACGTTATCCTTCAATCACCACCTACAAAACAAGACGAATAGTTACATAGCTTATTTGCTGTGTGCAAGTTGATTGCTGTATCTTCCTGGAGAAGGAAGCAGATTCAATAGTAACTTTCTAAAGCGGAATTGGATATATTCTTGAAGGGGAAGAGAATGCAGGGCTATGGCGAAAGCGCAGGGGAGTGGCTCTAATTGGATAGCTCTTTGAAAGAGCCAGCACAAGCACGATGGGCCGAATGGCCTCCTTCTGTACTACATGAATCTATGATAACAACAGTGGCTACACTTCAATAGTAATTCATTGGCTGTGAAGTGCTTTGTGATACAATGTGGACATAAAGATGCTCTATGTATGCAAGTTACTCTCTCTCTCTGTCCAGGGACAGTTTTTATTTTGGGTGATCATCGATGTAGATGGTGGGTGGATCAATCATACCCGATGGCACCAGCCACATGCACGAACCATTTTCACGGTCGGGTCTCATTCCAATAATATCAGCGGGCTGCCAGCGCTGAAAGGCGGCACTGATTGTCTGACAGTTTATAGAGTTCAGACCCGTGGAACAGACAACACAAAACCCAATGAATCTGTGAAACTTTCTTTACTTAAAAATCAAGAGGTTACAAGTAATTACCAGAATACAAACTGTACTCAATTCATGTATTTATTACAAGCAAGCAGCTAAAGTCATTTACTTTAAGCTCAGGTGATTATAAGCACCACATACGTTACTATTCACCAGATAAGAGGTCAATTCAATGATGACTAGACGTATGAGTTTAACTGGTAACTGGCCAGGTCACCCTCGACTGCAGCCCCGAATGCCAGTCTACAATATCACTTATACCCCAAAACTTGGCAACTCACCCACAGCATTCGTGTCCCAAACTCTGTGATTAACGTTGTTTTTCTCTCTTTCTCCTTCTCTCTGTTTTGACGCTAAGTTAACCAAGGTCAGACATTCAAGGGTTGGAGAGAGTCGTTGTTTTTCACATCTGCAGGTTGCTGACTCGGGGTTCCCAACTCTGGTTGGACGTAATCTTGGAAGGTTTCATCACAGGACCTCCCAACCTCCACCCGCCCCGCCCCCAAACACCTGCCATTGGTCGTGGCGCCCCCGCCTTCGCACAGCCAATCGGAAAGTGAACAGACTCTTCATTACCCGTCTGGATGATTATTGACTGTCAGCCAAACAGCCTTTTCCCCCCCATCTCCAATATTTTTAAGAACATAAGAAATTGGAGCAGGAGTCGGCCATTTGGCCCTTCGAGCCTGCTCTGCCATTCAATAAGATCATGGCTGATCTTCTACCTCATCTCCACTTTCCTGCACTATCCCTTGATTCCTTTAATATTTAAAAATCTATCGATCTCTGTCTTGAATATACTCAATGACTGAGCCTCCACAGCCCTCTGGGGTAGAGAATTCCAAAGATTCACCACCCTCCGAGTGAAGAAATTTCACCTCATCTTAGTCCTAAATGGCCGACCCCTTATTCTGAGACTGTGACTCCTGGGTCTAGACTCCCCAACCATCTTCCCTGTCAAGCCCTGTAAGAATTTTGTATGTTTCAATGAGATCACCTCTCATTCTTCTAAACTCTAGAGAATATAGGCCTAGTCTACACAATCTTTTCTCATAGGACAATCCCCCCATCCCAGGAACCAGTCTGGTGAACCTTTGTTGCACTCCCTCTATGGCAAGTATATCCTTCCTTAGGTAAGGAGACCAAAACTGTACACAATACTCCAGGTGTGGTCTCACCAGGGCCCTATATAATTGCAGTAAGAAGTCTTTACTCTTATACTTAAATCCTCTTGTAATAAAGGCCAATATACCATTTGCTTTCCTAATTGCTTGCTGTACCTGCATGTTAACTTTCAGTGATTCGTGCACAAGGACACCCAGGTCCCTCTGAACACCAACATTTCCCAATCTCACCATTTAAAAAATACTCTGCTTTTCTATTTTTCCAACTAAAGAGGATAACTTCACATTTCTCCATATTATATTCCATTTGCCATGTTCTTGCCATTTTACAACTAATGAATGAAAGTGTTCCAGAAAAAGAAAATAAACACACTTTTTTTTAATCACCTCTATGGTTTTTCTCCTGGGTTGTTTGCAGCAGTGTTCCTGGAGATTAATATCTTTAATTCCTGGAGACTCCAGGACGCTACTGGAGGGTTGGTCACCCCTAACCGCTATTTTCCTTCACCTCCACGTTGATCCCTTTGCTGCTAATGTTGTAGCAGCGTCCACCCTTACCTTCTGCTCTTGCTCAGTTGTGTGATGACTTGCGGAGCTACTGTCAGATCCTCTGGGTCACAGGGTTGACTCTGTTCCTCACTTCCTGGCCATGCCAGTTGCCTCCCTTTGTGGGTGTCCTTCCGCTCCAGAAATCTCTCGCGTCACTACGAACGTGCGAGACTGACGGGTAGGCAAAGGCCAGCTGTTCCATCAAGCCTGCCCAGCACCTCATGATGGCCTCCTTCTGTGCTGTATGTTTCCATGATTCGATGTATTGTGAAGCAAGCCCTGGGAGCACTGGTTACCAGTGGAATGGAGTGATATAGTGGCCTTGGAAAAGGTGCAGAGGAGAGCTACAGGAATGATTCCTCACTTAACGAACCTCAGTTACTCAGATAGGCCAGCATGGAGCAGACAGTAGAACCCGGGTAGAATTCTTTAAATGTCCTCACTTCAGCAGTTGGCATAAAACAATTATTCAGGACTAGATACTTCGCCCCCCCCCCCCCCCCCGCCACCCACCCACCTCCCCCCCCGTCCCCGCCCCCCACCCCCCCCCCGCCGGTAATCTCCTGGGAGAGGCAAAAAAAAGCAGAGAAAAAAATCCCAGGGCCAATAAGGGAAATTTCCTTTCTGGCCCCCTCAGGTGATCAAACACCAGTCCAGGCAATCACACGGACCGTGTGTTGTTTCTAAAGACACTGACCTTCTCTATGATGGGCTCTCAGCCCCAGTCAGGAACCGGTCCAGCTCCCTCTCGAAGGCAGAGAGTCAGCGCCCACCGCACCAGCCCGCAACACATTCCAGAGGCTCACTGCTCTCTGGGGAAAGAAGAACCGCCCAACAACCCAGCCTCTTCCTACTCTTACACCGTTTAAACTCGCATCCCCTGGCCCTCCCCAACCTATTAAACTGGAATAATCTATCGATAGGCACTCTACCTAGCTATTTAATTATTTGATAGACCTCTATCAGGTCACCTCTGAGTCTACACTCCTCTAAAGTAAATAGACCAAAGTCTTTGAGCCTATCTGAGTAGCTGAGGTGCTTTAAGCGAGGAATCATTCCTGTAGCTCTCCACTGGACCTTTCCCAGGCCACTATATCACTCCATTCCAGTGATATTCAGTGCTTGGTTCACAATACATCGAATCACAGAAACATACAGCACCGAAGGAGGCCATTCGGCCCATCGTGCCTGTGCCGGCTCTTTGATAGAGCAATCCAGTTGAGTCCCATTCCCCCTCCATCCAGCTATTTCTGATCAGTTTTGCACACCCACAGTTGGACAAATAAGGTGTGCAATATTTCTACCAGTATCTCTGCTGGAGAAGAGTTACAGGGTCATTATTGTGGGTGTTTTTGCAATTGGCACTGGTGAGATTCCATTGTGGGCAAGTGTGTGTCTCCAGCCCAGGCAATTCCCGCAATCCTGTTAGGGGGAAACACACGTTTCAATGAAGAATCAGCACTTGTGCCCAATGTTGCCTGTCATTTTTTTGGGGGGGGATGCGCGGCCCATTCAAATTTCCGCACATGCAGGTTTTTTTTTCAATTTAAAAGCCGGCTCCACCGGCTGCGCGGGACCCCCGAGAGCGCTGCGCGGTGGCGCAGCTTAAAAGGAACATTGTTTGTGCCGCATTTCACTGAATTGCGGAGAATATGGGCCCCTCCATCTGCCAGCATGGAGTGGACGGTAGAACCCGGGGAGAATTATTTTTACTGTCCTCTCTTCAGCAGCTGGAATAAAACGATTAATCATCTCTCCAAAACTGTGCGTTGAAGTAAATCCAGAGATGGCAGCTAGGAAACTTGGTTCGCTTATTGCTGGCTCATCTCCATCATGGCTTTTCATCTTACCTTAAAAATAAAAGGAATTCTATCCCTCCCCCCCTTTTGACCATCTGGTACTCTAATGTGTTCCATCTCAGTCGCACACTTAGGGCAATACCAAAGCAGGTACAGTGACAAGTGACATCTGAGACTGTTAAATTTAAACACACACACACACACACACACACTTACTCTGGCTAATAAACAGCTGCACATGAAAGCAGTGCAGGAACAATTTGATCTTGAAGGAGGAGCAGGGATGCTAATGTGTAAAATGAATGCATCTGGTCTCAATAGGCCTCTTTGACCTTGTTTACTGGCTCCTTAATGAGATTCCTGACAAAACTTACGGCATGACCCTTTTAAGCCAAGGCATGACTGACTCACAGCAGCCGTCTGAGCTGCTATGTAGTCACGAGCCAGATGTCTCAATTTGACAGGACTCTTTAAGGGGCACTTACTGCCGGTGGCTTGTTAATGGCTCCTGACAACCTCCACACATCTAGGAACCCAACGATTTTTGCCACTCATTTTTATTACTTTGATGCGCTGCCAGAAGATTTGTGTTGTCAGTAATGTTTCATTTTTTTGTTTCCATTATGAGAATCAAGAGAATATAAATGAGGTAGCAAGGTAGCAACAACCCAGAGTGCGACACAGGCGTGACATGCAGGTGAGTATCTTTGAATGAGGAAGCCAAAAAAAAAACACTTAAGTAAAACTAATTGACTTCTATTTTTCTTTTAAGCAAATTTGCTTAATAAAAAAAATTTGATGTATACCATTTTAATCTAGGAAGGGGATCCAACATGAATTCTCATATAAAAACAGAAAATGTTGGAAGTACTCAGCAGGTCAGGCAACATCTGTGGAGAGAGAAACAGAGTTGACGTTTGAGGTCGATGACCTTTCATCAGAACCGGAGAAAGTTAGAGATATAACAGGTGTTAAGCAAGTGCATAAGAACATAAGAAATAGGAGCAGGAATAGGCCATTCGGCCCTTCGAGCCTGCTGCGCCATTCAATGAGATCATGGCTGATCTTCTGCCTCAACTCCATTCACCGGCCCTATCGCCATATCCCTTGATGCCCTTACTAGTCAGAAATCTATCGACTTCTGTTTTGAATATACCCAATGACTGAGAATCCACAGCCCTCTGGGGTAGAGAATTCCAAAGATTCACCACCCTCTGTGTGAAGAAATTTCTTCTCATCTCAGTCCTGAATGGCCTACCCTTTATCTTGAGGCTGTGGCTCCTGGTTGTAGACTCCCCAGCCAAGGGAAACATTCTCCCAGCATCCATCCTATCAAGCCCTGTAATAATTTTGTATGCTTCAATGAGATTCCCTCTAATTCTTCTGAATTCAAGAGAATACAGGCCTAGTTACCCAATCTCTTCTCATACGACAGTCCCGCCATCCCAGGAATCAATCTCGTGAACCTTCATTGCACTCCCTCTATGACAAGTATATACTTCCTTAGGTAAGGAGACCAAAATTGTACACAGTACTCCAGGTGTGGTCTCACCAAGGCCCTATATAATTGGAGTAAGACTTCTTTACTCCTGTACTCAAATCCCCTTGTAATGAAGGCCAGCATACCATTTGCCTTCCAAATGGCTTGCTGCACCTGTACATTCACTTTCAGTGACTCATGTACAAGGACACCCAGGTCCCTTTGAGCATCTGCATTCTCCAAACTTTCACCATTTAGGAAATACTCTGCCTTTCTGTTTTTTCTACCAAAGTGGATAACTTCACATTTATCCACATTATATTCCATCTGCCATGTTCTCGCCCACTCACTGAGCCTGTCGAGATCCCCTTGAAGCCTCTTCACATCCTCTTCGCAACTGACACTGCCACCTAGCTTTGTATCATCAGCAAATTTGGAAATGTTACATTTAGTCCCCTCATCCAAATCATTGATACAGATTGTGAATAGCTGGGGTCCAAGCACCGATCCTTGCGGTACCCCACTAGTCACAGCCTGCCATCCTGAAAAAGACCCGTTTATCCCTACACTTTGTTTTCTGTCTGTTAACCAATTCTTAATCCAGGCTAGTATGTTACCCCCAATTCCATGTGTGTAGGGGGTGGTGGCTTGTGTCAGCTTCACCTCTGACTTCTGAGCGGTTCGAATCGCTCCCACTCCCTTGGTTCTAGACCTTGGACTTATTTGGGGGTTGTGATAAAAAGGTGCAGCAGACAACTGAGTTTGATGCAAGAACTTTGATCTTTATTCAAGAAAGTAAAACACAACACAAACACTCTTAACACTCTAAAGGTGGGGAACATTTTGGTACAAGCGAGGGAAATGACAGTAGAACAATACTTCACCCCTCCCAACCCCACTTTACTAGCTAAGTTAGGCTTTGAAGGACCAGGGATAATGCTCACCAATCCTTTGACAGTTGGGCTAAATCACGGTTTTGGGGTTCGTTGTTTATGTCGGTTAGTGTCTGCCGTACCCCGTACACGGTAGAGGACTTCACCTGGGTCTCTGGTCAGTCTTCGCGAGTCCGCTGATGCGGTAGGGTGCGTATTGGATCTATCAGGTGAGTACCCACTTTTCTTTGGTTTAGCAGTAGGGTTTAGAGTTTTTCAAGGGAAAATCTTACCCAGGGGTAAGTGAGGAGTAGATTGTAGAGTGGAAACTTTGCAGTTCTTCGGTTTTTTCCTTGAGTTGGTTTTTGTTGGTCGCGGTGGCCTGCTATTACCCGGTCAGTTGGGGGTAATCTGTGGTTGTTGGTTTCTTGAGGCCTTTGGTTTCTGCGATGGCTTTAGGCCTTGTCTAGTGTGTCGGTCGACCTCGTGGAGCCGTCGGTTGCTTGTTGCTCTGGGTGACTGTGTTGGGACCGTTGTTGGAGGTCCGTCGAGGTGGTATCTTCACGAGCTGGACTCAGATTTGTCTGAGTGGTGAGCGATGCCGACTCGCTTCCAGCTCGACTTGTCTTCTTTCTTCACTTGTCTTCGCTACACTTTCGAACTGCTTAACGGGCCTTCAATTATACTAAATTGAAGTGACCTTATCTACCCGCCAAATCTGCTCAGGTCATTGTCTGGTTTTGGCGGGATCCTTAATCGGTAACGGCTTACTAGTGTGTTAACTGGTTGTGAACAGGCCTTCAGTCTCACCCATTGAACATGGCCTTATCTACCCGCCAAATCTGCTCGGTTCTTTGTCTGATTTTGGCGGGCTTGTTACCAGTAACTCTGTCAGTGTCAAATGGCTTTTGGGATGGCTTGCATCCTATCGATTTCCGTGGTTGATCACTGGTGATTGGTTTCGTGTTTTGGTTTCCTAGGATGGACCCGGGTTTTCTATGGAATGGGTCTGAGTGATTTGTATTATGCATGGTTTTGATGGGTCCTGTGATAGGTTTTGATGGGGCCTGTATTTTGGGTGGGACTGCCTTCTCCCAGGGTCTATTGTCAAAATGTTAATGTCTGCTGGGGCTTGAGTGAGGTCATCCTGGTTCCCCAGACAGTGTAATTAACTGCAATAGTCAAACTGCTTTTACAGAGGTCGGTCCCACCTCCTTGTCCCTTTACAGGCCCAGACATGTTTTTAAAATGCCAAAACTTGGTTTTTGGTCTTAAATTCCTTATGTTAGGCCCAAATGCATTTTTATCACTCTGAGGTAGTTCCAAAGTCCTTTTCCTTAGGTTTTGGGGATCTGCAAATTTTGGAAACCTTACATGTGCCCTACTTTTGTTCACCAACCTCTTGTGTGGGACCTTATCGAAGGCTTTCTGAAAATCCAGATACACCACATCTACTGGTTCCCATTTGTCTACTCCACTAGTTACATCCTCAAAGAACTCCAATAGGTTTGTCAAACAGGATTTCCCTTTCATAAATCCATGTTGACTCTGCCCAATCTTACTATTAGTTTCTAAGTGCCCAGTTATTGCATCCTTTATAATAGATTCCAGCATTTTCCCAACTACTGATGTGAGGCTAACAGGTCTGTAGTTACCCGTTTTCTCTCTCCCTCCTTTCTTAAATAGCGGGGTTACATTTGCTATCCTCCAATCTGCAGGAACCGTTCCAGAATCTATAGAATTTTGGAAGATGACAACCAATGCGTCCACTATTCCAATGGCCACCTCTTTCAAAACCCTAGGATGTAGGTCACCCGGTCCTTGGGTTTTATCGACTTTTAGTCCCATTAATTTTGCTAGTACTGTTTTTTTACTAACTGTAAAAGGCAGGAAAAGAGGGGAGGGGAGAGAAGAACTAAAGGGAAGGTCTGTGATAGGGTGGAAGGCAGGAGAGATTAAATGACAAAGCGACGGTGGTGCAAGGCAAAAAAAGGTGGTAATGGGACAAGTAAAGGAACAAAAGATGGGTCTAGAGGAGGTGGAAATGGCTATTAATTCCCACATGGCTGGTCTTTTGGAAGATTGATTGGAACCTTTCAATTCTGCACACAGGGAAAAAAATGTTCTGACTATACTGCAAAGAAAAGAGTTGCCTCCCATTAGACTGTAAAAAAAATCAATTATAAGTAGTCAGCACTGATTGACAGTGACGCTCTATGAGGTCTCCTCAACTTGACTATATGACATGAATCTTACAAACAGTTCTTCAAACTCATCTTTGTTCTCTAATGGCAGGAGTTTATTGAAGATAAAGGCTGTAGAACATAAACAGGTATAAGTACTTTCTAGTGACAGCACTCTCTTAATTGAATGCTTCAGTTTATGTTTACAGCAACAAAAATAACTTACATTTATATGACGCCTTTAACGTAGTAAAATGTCCCAAGGCGCTTCACAGGGGCATTATCAAACAAAATTTAACCCCGAGTCACATAAGGAGATATTAGGATTGGCTTGGTCAAAGAGGTAGGTTTTAAGGTACGCCTTAAAGGAGGAGAGAGAGGTAGAGAGGTGGAGAGGGTTTAGAGAGAGAATTCCAGAGCTTAGGGTTAGAAAACCAAAGGAATGGCCGCTAATGGTGGAGCGATGAAATCGGGGATGTGCAAAAGGCCAGAATTGGAGGAATGCAGAGATCTCGGGCGGGGTGGGGGGGGGGGGGGGGTTGGCGGCTGGTGTAGGGCTGTAGGTGGTTACAGATATACGTTAATAAGAACATAAGAACATAAGAAATAGCAGGAGTAGGTCATACGGCCCCTCGAGCCTGCTCCACCATTCAATAGGATCATGGCTGATCTTCGACCTCAACTCCACTTTCCCGCCCGATCCCCATATCCCTTGATTCTCCTCGAGTCAAAATATCTATCGATCTCTGTCTTGAATATACTCAACGACTGAGCAACCACAGCTGTCTGGGGTAAAGAATTCCAAAGATTCACCACCCTCTGAGTGAAGAAATCTCTCCTCATCTGAGTCCTAAATGGCCGACCTCTTATTCTGAGACTGTGCTCCCTAGTTCTAGACTCTTCAGGTTACTCTGTCCCTGCTTATGGTCAGCATTATATCATCTACAAATCTACATTTTAAAAGCACATCTCTGTACTGGGAGAGTCTGAGATACAAGTACTTGTGATTTGGGATTATTCAGCGTTGTTTTCTGATGTGCACCTTCCTTTGCTGCCCAACCCTATATCCTCCGCTCCTACAGCCCCCGATAACTCTGCGTTCCTCCAACGCTGGCCTCTAGTACATCGCCCACTTCCTTCGCCCCACCATTGGCGGCCGTGCATTCTGTCGTCTAGGCCCTCAGCTCTGGAACTCACTCGCTAAAGCTCTCTGCCTCTCCACCTCTCTCTCCTCCTTTGACCCTCCTTATATCCAAACACTTTAATCAAGATTTTAGTCACCCGTCCTAATATCTCCTCCTTCGGCTCGGTGTCAATTTTTTAAATTAAAATCTCCTGTGAAGCACCTTGGGATGTTTACTAAGCTAAAGAAAGAAAAGAAAGACTGACTTGCATTTATATAGTGCCTTTCATGACCACCGGACGTCTCAAAGTGCTTTACAGCCAATGAAGTACTTTTGAAGTGTAGTCACTATTGTAATGTGGGAAACGCGGCAGCCAATTTGCACACAGCAAGGTCCCAAAAACAGCAATGAGATAATGACCAGATAATCTGTTTTTGTTATGTTGGTTGAGGGATAACTCCCCTGCTCTTCTTCAAAATAGTGGCCGTGGGATCTTTTACGTCCAACCCGAGAGAGCAGACGGGGCCTCGGTTTAACGTCTCGTCCAAAAGGCGGCACCTCTGACAGTGCAGCACTCCCTCAGCCCTGCACTGGGAGTGTCAGCCTAGCTTTATGTGCTCAAGTCCCTGGCGCTCAAGTAGAGGCTGCATGGGTTGGTGCATGGGTTGGTGCATGGGTTGGTGCACGGGTTGGTGCATGGGTTGGTGCATGGGTTGGTGCACGGGTTGGTGCACGGGTTGGTGCATGGGTTGGTGCATGGGTTGGTGCATGGGTTGGTGCATGGGTTGGTGCATGGGTTGGTGCATGGGTTGGGCACATGAGGGCAAATGTTATGAATTTGCAGTCACAGGGGGGTACTTAATGTGGCAGGAACACATATCGGGAATTGGGGCATGCAGGCCAGCTGGTAATGCACGATTTTCTGCTTATTAATTTTAATAGATGGGAAGTCCTCAGGGTGTAAGCGAGCTCTTGACCTGAATTCCCGATAAGTGGCCCAATGGCAATTGCGGAAAACCTAACCTCAGTTCTGCCACTAGGCCATCAGGGATGAAGGAAAAACTATTTCAAACATCCCTGACAGCGAGAAGAACTTTCATACAAAAGAGAACTTTTAATGATGGCTATACTGCTTTGGAATGCAAGTTCAGGGCAGAGAGTGTGGGGGCAGCACTTGTAACAGATATTACTCAGATAAAAGAAGCATTGTGGCCAGGGACCGGTCTGACGTTTCAATGCAACAGTGGAACTGACCAGGACTGTCTTGAGATAAGACCCTCATTAATCCGCAACAAGTGACACGCATGATGAAGTAACCCCACTAAACTTTGAACCAATCATGAACAACAAGGAGAAAAGCCATGTTTGAATGAGCCAATGATTGAGACTCCACGCGAAGAATCGGAGCACAGAGAAATATAGGAACTGACACAAGACCTCGTTTTTTTTTTACTGCAGTCGGCAAGGACAAAGGTGTCCTGGTCTAACGGAAAGAAGATGTCTAAAGAATTCAACGGACTTCGGATGATCATTGGTTTGGCCAACCGGGCACTTGAAGATTCCAGGACAGGTCTAGTTGTGTTTCTTATTTAATCTGTGTGTTAGTGGTTAAATAAAAGATCTCCGTGAGAGAGATAGTGTACGCGTGTGTTTCTGTTAAAGTGGATTCAGGTCTACGAACCCCACTCAAACGCCTAACGTGGGAGGTGTGAAAGTCGTAAACAATTCCTACAAGGAGCAGGCGCTTTCCTCAGGCTAACTAGACAAGCAGGGAATGCATTTGAATGTTATGCACTATATCCCCTGCAACAAGACTACTACATATGAAGTAAAAAAAATAGAAGAATGTAAGTAAAATAGAGGGCAGGAAAAGGCCATTCAATCTACTCCCCTACTCTGCCAACGTAGCGTCCAAATATATTTTAAATGTCCCCTAAATGTACCTCCCTCTGTTGCCCTGGCTTTGTCCACAGATAAGCAGATAACCAGTTTCTCTCCGATCTCCCCTCATGACCTCTCTGTGCTCATCTTGTCCATGAGACCCACTTCCTGCTCCCTCAACACTATTCCCACCAAACTGCTGACCACCCAACTTCCTTTTGTGGCTCCCATGTGAGCTGACATTGTTAACGTTCTCTCTCCTCAGGTACTGTCCCCCTCTCCCTCAAATTTGCCGTCATCACCCCTCTCCTCAAAAAAACAACCCTTGACCCCAACGTCCTTGCAAACTACCGCCCCACCTCCAACCTCCCTTTCCTCTCCAAAGTCCTTGAACGTGTTGTCACCTCCCAAATCCGTGCCCACCTTTCCCACAATTCCATGTTTGAATCCCTCCAATCAGGTTTCCGCCCTTGCCACAGTACCGAAATGGCTCTCATCAAAGTCACAAATGACATTCTTTGTGACTGTGGCAAATGTAAACTACCCCTCCTCATCCTTCTTGACTTGTCTGCAGCCTTTGACACGGTTGACCACTCCATCCTCCTCCAACGCCTCTCCACCGTCATCCAGCTGGGTGAGACTGCACTCGCCTGGTTCTATTCTTATCTATCTAATCGTAGCCAGAGAATCACCTGCAATGGCTTCTCTTCCCACTCCCGCATCGTTACCTCTGGTGTCCCCCAAGGATCTATCCTTGGCCCCCTCCTATTTCTCATCGTTGCCCCTTGGCGACATCATCCGAAAACACAGCGTCAGTTTCCACATGTACGCTGACGACACCCAGCTCTACCTCACTACCACTTCTCTCAACCCCTCCACGGTCTCTAAATTGTCAGACTGCTTGTCCGACATACAGTTCTGGATGAGCATAAATTTTCTCCAATTAAATATTGGGAAGATCAAAGCCATTGTTTTCGGTCCCTGCCACAAACTCTGTTCCCTAGCCACTGACTCCTTCCCTAACATCAAACTGAGGCTGAACCACACTGTTCGCTGTCCTACCTTGGCTCCCGGTTAAGCAGCACCTTGATTTCAAAATTCTCATCCTTGTTTTCAAATCCCACCATGGCCTCACCCCTCCCTATCTCTGTAATCTCCTTCAGCCCCACAACCCCCCGAGATATCTGCGCTGCTCTAATTCTACCCTCTTGAGCATCTCTAATTATAATCACTCAACCATTGGTGGCCGTGCCTTCTCTTGCCTAGGCCCTAAACTCTGGAATTTCCTGCCTAAATCTATCTGCTTCACTACCTCTCTTTCCTCCTTTAAGACGCTCCTTAAAACCTACCTCTTTGACCAAGCTTTTGGTCACCTGCCCTAATTTCTCCTTATGTGGCTCAGTGTCAAATTTTTTGTCTTATAATATTCCTGTGCAACGCCTTGGGATGTTTTACTACATTAAAGGCACTATATAAATACAAGTTGTTGTTGTTGTTGTTGTTGATGGCAGGATAATGAAAATAACCTCGCAAAATAACCTTGACTATTCCAACGCACCCCTGGCCGGCCTCCCATTTTCCACCCTCCATAAACTTCAGCTCATCCAAAACTCTGCTGCCCCGTGTCCTAACTCGCACCAAGTCCCGTTCACCCATCACTCCCTGTGCTCGCTGACCTACATTAGTTCCCGGTCCGGCAACGCCTTGATTTTAAAAATTCTCATCCTTATTTCCATATCACTTCGTGATCTCGCCCCTCCCTCCCTATCCCTGTAACCTCCTCCAGACCCACAACTCTCCGAGATCTCTGTGCTCCTTCAGTTCTGGCCTCTTGCGCGTCCCTGATTTCCGAGTCTTCAGCTGCCTAGTCCCTGAGCTCTGGAATTCCCTCCCTAAAAGTCTCCGCCTCTCTACCTCTCTCTCCTCCTTTAAGACGCTCCCTAAACCTACCTGTTTGACCATGTTTTTGATCGCCTATCCTAATATCTGCTTATGTGGTGCGGTGCCAAATTTCTCCTGTGAAGCGCCTTGCAACGTTAAAGGTGCTATATAAATGCAAGTTGTTGTTTTACTGTGCAGGGCAGTGATTTTGTCTCTTTTGGAGCAACATTGTTCTTGTCCAACAGCATTCGTTTGGAAAACCTTTCTCTGTGGTTATAAACCAAATGACATGGTGACTTAATGGCCCAGAAATTAAACATGGATGGTTCCCGCGGGGGTAAGGATTCCCCGCGATATCGCACTCCGCGCCTACTTTTTTGCTCCAGGCCCACACGAACTTTAGTTTCAAAGCCTCTCTCTGTTGCAACCGTGCAGTGCTTGCGTGTCCCAGAGGCGCAATTAGTTTGTGCGAGCTCTGGGATCACGTGATTCAGTTAGAGCCAATGGCAGCACACCATCTTTCATTCATAGTTTTAACAGCAAGGGCTGTCAAAGCTATGAATACTACAAACCCCCAAAAGAACAGCTAAACCTCAATTAAATTTAAAAAAAACCATCACATTAATAAAATAAGTATAGTTAAATAAATTAACCACTTTAAACAAAAAATTAAATTTTTGAAAAAAAATTTAAATCTTTTTAAAAGTTATAAAAATAAACTTACCTTTCTTTAAAGTCTCTAAAAAAGATAAACCTGTTGAAAAAAAATTAAAATAACACTTAATTAACTACTTACCTTGTTAAAAGGGGGTCCTACGCCTGCTTTCTTTATGTGTAAAATCTTCACCACTTACCTGCGCGTTCAAAGCTGAAAAAAAATCTAAGTGCACTGCGTGCGCACAGCCTGTAGCGCGCACGCGGTTCACTTAGGAACCGCCCCCTTTGCAATACACGAAGCGCCGGTTTCCCGTGCATGCAGGAAACCGGCAATTCGGGATCTAATACGCGAGAGTAAACAGTGCGTACTCTCGCGTATTAGGATTAATTTTCGGGCCAATGATTCTGATCTGTGTAACTGTTTTGCTGACCGCTATGCCCTCTATCACCATGCCTCAATATCCTTGAACTTTACGAATTAGCCCTCTGCTGAATTTGCCAGTATTAATTATGGAGACCAGCACAGACTCTATCACCGTGACTCGATGTCCTTGCACTCTACGAATTATCCCTCTGGTCATTTTGCCAATATCAATCATGGAAGACTGCCTCTATCGATGGAGCTCAGCGCACCGAGGCAAAATGATATCAAACTTATTTTGGCTTCTTTGAGAGTCACAAAATACCAGGTATGGTAGAATAGTGGTTATGTTACTGGACTAGTGAATTCGTATGACATGAGTTCAAATTGCACCATGGCAGCTGGGGAATTTATATTCAGTTAATTGAATAATTATGGAATAAAAAGCTAGTGTCGGTAATGGTGACCATAGAAACTATTAGATTGTCCTAAAAACCCATCTGGTTCACTAATGTCTTTTAGGGAAGGAACCCTGCTGTCCTTACCCGGTCTGGGCCTATATGTGACTCCAGACCCACAGCAATGTGGTTGACTCTTAACTGCCCTCTGACGTGGCCTAGCGAGACACTCAGTTGTATCAAAAACCACTGCGAAAAACTATAATCCACACAGACTGCAGCGGTTCAAGAAGGCGGCTCACCACCACCTACTCAGGGGGCAACTAGGGATGGGCAATAAAATGCCGGCCTTGCCAGCGATGCCCACATCCCACGAATGAAATTTAAAAAAAAATGCATCCCTGTGCCATCTGCCTCGAATTCTTCCACGCCCCTCCAATTTTCAACTTAAAATTAGGCTGCAATTGATGACATCGGGGGGTCTAAATCAGGAATAAGTGAGTTCTTAGTAAAAATATATCCTTATGCAAGTCCCAGTGAAGAGCGAATGTCACAAAATTGCAACCTTATGGCAGTCAATCCAGCAGCAAGATTTGTATTTGAGGGGGTTTGAGCATTTCTGTGAATCCTGATAAACACACACCCATTTCTCCATCAAACATTCTGCTTGGGTCAGGAATTCGCCGAAAATAGCCTACTAGCAAATCTTCGTACTGCGGACCATTTAATTACCTATTTAGAGATCTGGCCTGAGCAGCACATTTTACACAGAAATGATTTGATCTTTATAGATGCCGCCAATTCATTAATTATAAATGGAGCTTTGCATTGTCAGCATTATCCAGAAAAATGACCCCAATTTTCACTTTCTCTCGTGTTTTTTTCTTTCTCCATTTCCCTTGATTCACTCAGGGCTGGATTTTCATTGACCCGTGGAGGTGGGTTTGGAGGCGTGTGGGGGGTTAAAATTGCGAAAACTGGCGGGTGGGCACGAGCCCGCCTCCATCCCGCCTCCACGCAATTTTCATTAAATCGTGTCTGCTGGTCCCGACTCCGTCCCGCCTCTAAGAGGCGGGATAGGCTGTTAAGGCCCTTAGCAAGCACTAAATTGCCTCTATAATGCCATTTTAAAAGGCCTTTGTGATTTTAACCCTTTTTCTACGTGAAGCACGCCTGTTCTGAACCACGAATGTGAAACCTGGCGGGAGCACATTTCAATAGCTGACTATCAGCTGCAGGTCCACTATTACAACAGAAGGGTGGTGGCGGTGGTACAAAAATATCTGGGAGCAGACTTAGGGCTGCGCTGCCCATTTTGCCTCCAGGTCCTCTCACAGCAAAGGCCAGGCAGTCTTTGCAGACCTTCAATGCAGCAGCAATGATGACATCATCAGAGGCGACTTTCAGACTGAAAACACTAATTGGGTCATGGGTTCCCACATGCTGGAATTCAATTGCCGAATTAGTTGAAAATCGCATCAATCTCCCACATCCAATTGCAGTCGGGTGGATATAAACGACCCCAACCCGCCCCAGTATCAAAATCCAGCCCTTAGGGCTGGATTTTGAAGTTGGAGTCGTGTTGGGGTCGGGAATCACACATTCTGGCTTGTGAACCCGCCTCCATCGAGATGTGGCCAACACACTGTATTTTCCCTTGATTGACCTTGTTGAGCCCGCCCAGTGGGCTCAGCAGGCCAATTAAGGGCCACCCGGCAACAGGTGACGTCACAGACTGACATTTCATCTGTCAAGAGCTTTTGACAGATGAAATATCAGTGTTTGACAGCTCTGTGAAGCTGTCAAACACTCACAATATGATTTCTAACTTCAGTCCTTCCTCTCAGGCTGAGTTAGAAATCATTCCAGCACAGAAAACAGAAGGCTGCAGTTTCTGACAGAACCACGGCTTTCCTGCTTTCTGTGCCGGTGAGATTTCTGACTCCCGAGAACTGAAGGGCTGACACCTGCAGGAGGAAGTTAAGGTAAGTAAAACTTTTTCCAAAACTTAGCACTTACCTTACACACTTACCTCTGCACACATGCACCCATCACTCACCTGCCCACCGGACATATCGACCCCTGCAGACCCACGGTCCACCCCGATAACTTGGCGTGGTTGCCACCTGTCGGGAAGCCCACACTTTTCTTTTTAAAATAGGGATTATGCAAAAAACTGCCTGTTAACAGATAGTTTTGGTGTGATTCCCGACCCGAACCCGACTCCAACTTGTCACTAATCCCTTCCCGCCTTGGGGAGTCGGGTCTCAGAACAGGTCGGGTACCCACCGCCAGAGAAACTGGCATGGAGGCGGGTTGGGGTCGGGACCCCCGAATCTGCAACTTTAACCACCCCCCCCCCCCCGCCTCCAAACCCGACTCCATTGGTCATTGAAAATCCAGCCCTCTGTCTTCCAGTTCTGATCCAAAGAAGAGTCATTTCACTAAACCCTGGACACCGTGGGACGAATTTAAAATTCTCAACCTTGTGTTTAAATCCCTCCATGGCCTCGCCCCTCCCTATCTCTTTAACCTCCTCCAGCCCTACAACCATCTGAAAACTCAGCATTCCTCCAATTCTGGCGTCTTGAGCGTCGCCAATTTCCATCGCTCCACCGTTGGCGGCCGTGCCTTCAGCTGCCGAGGCCCTCAGCTCTGGAATTCCCTCCCTAAACCTCTCCGCCTCTCTAACTCTCCTCCTTTAAGACGCTCCTTAAAACCTACCTCTGTGACCAAGCTTTTGGTCACCTGTCCTAATATCTCCTCATGTGGCTCGGTGTCAAATTTTGTCTGATAATCGCTCCTGTGAAGCACCTTGGGACGTTTTACTACGTTAAAGGGGCTATATAAATGCAAGTTGTTGTTGTTGTACTTTCAAAATTAAAATGGAGTTCCTGGTTAAAAATCTTCAGTCTTGGCCATTATGTAGAAGCAGCAGTAATTCTCACCCAGCAATATAAAAGATTCATAAGAACATAAGAAATAGGAGTGGGAGTAGGTCATGAGGCCCCTCGAGCCTGCTCCGCCATTCTATAAGATCACGGCAAATCTTCTACCTCAACTCCACTATCCTGCCCTATCCCCATATCCCTTGATTCCCTAAGTGTCCAAAAATCTATTGATCTCTGTCTTGAATATACTCAACGACTGAGCCTCCACAGCCCTCTGGGGTACAGATTCTTCCAACACTGTCCTTTAACACCCAAGGTTTCTGCTGAATTGCATTTCAAGCCAGGTCAGGAATACTGTGTCAAAACACAATTCTTCATTGATATTCTCTCTGGAAGATGAGAGATAGAGGATTGCCAAATTGGGAGACTTCCACAACATCTAACCTATCACCATTGCTTGGAACATTAATTTAGAAGTTTTCAATTTAATGACTCCTTCTGGAATGTCATGTTCAACCCTTCTTATGAGAATGATATCTTTTATGCTTTTATTAAGTAATGTTAAGGATGCAGTATATGAGTATGGATACAGCAAAGGCTGTAGGCCCTGACAACATCCCAGCTGCTATGCTGAAGACTTGTGCTCCAGAACTAGCTATGCCTCTAGCCAAGCTGTTCCAGTACAGCTACAACACTGGCATCTATCTGACAATGTGGAAAACTGCCCAGGTAGGTCCTGTCCAGAAAAAGCAGGACAAATCCAATCCGGCCAATTACCGCCCCATCAGTCTACTCTCAATCATCAGCACAGTGATGGAAGGTGTCGTTGATAGTGCTATCAAGCGGCACTTACTCACCAATAACCTGCTTTCTGATGCCCAGTTTGGGTTCTGCCAGGACCACTTGGCTCCAGACCTCAGTACAGCCTTGGTCCAAACATGGACAAAAGAGCTGAATTCCAGAGGTGAGGTGAGAGTGACTGCCCTTGACATCAAGGCAGCATTTGACCAAGTATGGCATCAAGGAGCCCTAGTAAAACTGAAGTCAATGGGAATCGGGGGGGGGGAAACTCTCCACTGGCTGGAGTCATACCTAGCACAAAGGAAGATGGTTGTGGTGGGTGGAGGTCAATCATCACAGCCGCAGGACATCGCTGCAGGAGTTCCTCAGGGCAGTGTCCTAGGCCCAACCATCTTCAGCTGCTTTATCAATGACCTTCCTTCCATCATAAGGTCAGAAGCGGGGATGTTTGCTGATGACTGCACAGTGTTCAATGCCATTCACAACTCCTCAGATAATGAAGCAGTCCATGCCCGCATGCAGCAAGACCTGTACGACATTCAGGCTTGGGCTGATAAGTGGCAGGTAACATTCGCGCCACACAATGACTATCTCCAACAAGCGAGCATCCAACCACCACCCCTTGACATTCAACAGCATTACCATCACCGAATCCTCCACCATCAATATCCTGGGGGTCGCCAATGACCAGAAACTTAACTGGACAAGCCACATAAATAATGTGGCCACAAGAGCAGGTCAGAGGCTGGGTATTCTGCAGCGAGTGTCTCACTTCCTGACTCCCCAAAGCCTTTCCAAGGCACAAATAAGGAGTGTGATGGAATACTCTCCACTTGCCTGGATGAGTGCAGCTCCAACAACTCTCAAGAAGCTCGACACCATCCAGGACAAAGCAGCCCGCTTGATTGGCACCCCATCCACCACCTTAAACATTCACTCCCTCCACCACCGGGGCACCATGGCTGCAGTGTGTACCATCTACAAGATGCACTGTAGCAACTCGCCAACGCTTCTTCGGCAGCACCTCCCACACCCGCGACCTCTACCACCTAGAAGGACAAGGGCAGCAGGCGCATGGGAACACCACCACCCCCAAGTTCCCCTCCAAGTCGCACACCAGCCTGACTTGGAAGTATATCACCGTTCCTTCATCGTCGCTGGGTCAAAATCCTGGAACTCCCTCCCTAACAGCACTGTGGGAGCACCTTCACCACACGGACTGCAGCGGTTCAAGAAGGCGGCTCATCACCACCTTCTCAAGGGGCAATTAGGGATGGGCAATAAATGCTGGCCTTGCCAGTGACGCCCACATCCCAGGAGTGAATATAATTTGAGACATGACATGTGGTGAGTGTAGCGTGCTTGGGAGGAGCAGGTGATTTGGGGCCTCTGGTTACCCAAAGCTCTCCACCACTGGGGGTTTTCCTTGCCTCATGTCTGGGTCTGTTGTAAACTAATGGCAGAGATTGATTGCTATGATTAATCAATGACTCCATTATCGTTGCATCATGCGGCTATCAGGATGGTAGAAGGCGAACTAGATCCAACTTGGTCTTTTGACGTCCAGCAATTCCTATGCTTTGTAACTCCTTGACATGTTGGTGTTCAGAGGGATCTGGGTGTCCTTGTACACGAATCACTGAAAGTTAACATGCAGGTGCAGCAAGCAATTAGGAAAGCAAATGGTATGTTGGCCTTTATTACGAGAGGATTTGAGTATCAGAGTAAAGACGTCTCACTGCAATTATATAGGGCCCTGGTGAGACCACACCTGGAGTATTGTTTACAGTTTTGGTCTCCTTACCTGAGGAAGGATATACTTGCTATAGAGGGAGTGCAACAAAGGTTCACCAGACTGATTCCTGGGATGGAGGGATTGTCCTGTGAGGACAGATTGAGTAGACTAGGCCTATATTCTCCAGAGTTTAGAAGAATGAGAGGTGGTCTCATTGAAACATACAAAGTTCTGACAGGGCTTGACAGGGTAGATGCAGGGAGGATGTTTCCCCTGGCTGGGGAGTCTAGAACCAGGGGTCACAGTCTCAGGATAAGGGGTCGGCCATTTAGGACTGAGATGAGGAGGAATTTCTTCACTCAGAGGGTGGTGAATCTTTGGAATTCTCTACCCCAGAGGGCTGTGGAGGCTCAGTCGTTGAGTATATTCAAGACAGAGATCGATAGATTTTTGAATATTAAGCAAATCAAGGATATGGGGATAGCGCGGGAAAGTGGAGATGAGGTGGAAGATCAGCCATGATCTCATTGAATGGCGGAGCAGGCTCGAAGGGCCTGAATGGCCGACTCCTGCTCCTATTTCTCATGTTCTTATGTTCTCTGCGTCTCACCTGGTCCTCCTGATCTTGCGTGTATATTCTCAAACACGACCCATCTTTAGGATAGTTGTTAATGGGCATGGGTGTTGACCAACGTTCCCTGTAGGATGCGCAGCCGCCCAGCTCTCTGCCGGTCTCGCGCAGCCCGGGACCGGCTTTTCCAACGTGAAATTGTGCGCATGTGCGAAACTCGTTAACGGGACCGCGCACCCAAAATTAAAAATTAGGGGGAACATTGGTGCTGACACCTCCGCCTCTGGGTATTACACACAATTTTTTTTAGCGTGAATAGAATATATTTTTTTCTAATTCTTTTGTCTTTTCATAAAAAATACAATACGTTGTTACAATTTTAACTCTAGAATAAAAATGTGTCTGGGAAAGATAGAAGTAGAAAAGAAATAAAAGACAAATATAAATATATTCATGTTGTTTCATCAAGCAGAAGAGAAAATCAATTAAGGAGGTCGAGCAAAATATATTATTTACTCTTTAATGCTAGTGAGGCTCAGTGGAACATACTCTTACTCCTGAGTCAGAAGGTGATGGGTTCAAGTCCCACTACTAGGACTTGAGCACGTAATCTATGCTGACACATCAGTGTAGTACCGAGGGAGTGCTGCACTGTCAGAAGCACCAATTTCGGATGAGCTGTTGAATTGAGGACTGCCTGTTCAGACGGATGTAAGAGATCCTATGGCACTATTCGAAGAAGGGTAGGGGAGTTCGCTCAGTGTCCTGGACAGCATTTATCCCTCCACAAACACCACCAGAAAGAAATTATCTGGTCATTTACCTTCTTGCTGTTCCTGGGACCTTGCTGTGCGCAAACAGCATGCAAAGTAACAGTGACTGCACTTTAAAAAGTAATTCATTGGCTGGTGAAGCACTTTGGGATGTCCTGAGGTCGTGAAAAGTGCTACACAAATGGCAAAAAAAACAAAATACTGCAGATGCTGGAAATCTGAGGTTAAAAACAGAAAATGCTGGAAACACTCAGCAGGTCAGGCAGCATCTGTGGAGAGAGAAACAGAGTTGACGTTTCAGCTCGATGACCTTTCTTTCACCAGGACACATAAACACACTTAAATGCAGTTCCTCCTTTCTTAATTTATCCATTTGCACAGCATCTCAGATTGAATGCGGAGATATTGATTACATGCACGTTTAAAACAAAATGCTGCAGACACCGCGTTTCCTACATTACAACAGTGACGACACTTCAAAAAGTACTTCATTGGCTGTAAAGCGCTTTGGGATGTCCGGTGGTCGTGAAAGTTCTTTCTTTCTTTTCATTACGTCGAATATTCTTGAGAACAGCGCCCCTTTAAGGGTTGCAAAGCACTGATTTATCTTTCCTATACGGAGCCTTTATTGAATTTATCCTTTGACCTTCCTTGTGTTTCTGAGATGTAACTGCACGTTTACCCTGTCTTATTTTACCAGAATTTATCCAGATGAATTAATATCAAATCAACCATCTCTGCCAAGCTTGGCTGTTTACAACGGGTCACGTATTTCAATGAATGATTCCACAGCTCCTCCCAACTGTCTCTCCAAAGTCATGGTCTATGCCCAGGAGACATTTTGTTGCTAATGGATGAAAGAAGAAGTACATGTTCATTCAGCTCCCTTGCGCCGAAGTTCTGTTTCCTCTGCCCCCCCTCCACTTCTGCCTTGGAGCATTTCATAGTTATTTCAGCATTCCAGCAGTATAAGTTCTGCAGATAATTTCAGTTGCTAATTAAAGTGTCAAGATAGTGCAAGACATTTGGGCAGTCATAAGAACATAAGAAATAGGAGCAGGACCAGGTCATTTGGCCCCTCGAGCCTGCTCTGCCATTCAATAAGATCATGGCTGATCTGATCTTGGCCTCAACTCCACTTTCCTGCCCGCTCCCCATAACCCTTGATTCACCTGTTTTTCAAAAATCTGTCTATATGTATTCAATGACTCAGCGTCCACAGCTCTCTGAGGTAGAGAATTCCAAAGATTCACAACCCTCTGAGAGAAGAAATTCTTCCTCATTTACGTTTAAAATGGGCGACCCCTTATCCTGAAACTATGCCTCCTAGTTCTAGATTCCCCACGAGGGGAAACATCCTCTCTGCATCTACCCTGCCGAGCCCTCTCAGAATCTTATATGTTTCAATAAGATCACCTCTCATTCTTCTAAACTCCAATGAGTATAGGCCCAACCTGCTCAACTTTTCCTCGTAAGACAACCCCTTCATCTCAGGAATTAACCTAGTGAACCTTCTCTGAACTACCTCCAATGCAAGTATATCCCTCCTTAAATAAGGAGACCAAAACTGTACGCAGTACTCCAGGTGTGGTCTCACCAATGCCCTGTACAGTTGTAGCAAGATTTCCCTACTTTTATATTCCATCCGCCTTGCAATAAAGGCCAATATTCCATTTGCCTTCCTAATTACTTGCTGTACCTGCATGCTAACCTTTTGTGTTTCATGTACAAGAACACCCAGATCCCTCTGTACCGCAGCATTCTATAGTCTCTCTCCATTTAAATAATATTTTGCTTTTTTATTCTTCCTACCAAAGTGGATAACCTCACATTTTCCCACATTATACTCCATCTGCCAAATTTTTGCCCACTCACTTAACCTATCTATATCCCTTTGCAGACTGTGTACTCCTCACAACTTGCTTTCCCACCTATCTTTGTATCGTCAGCAGATTTGGCAACAATACACTCGGTCCCTTCATCCAAGTCATTAATATAGATTGTAAATAGTTGAGGCCCCAGCACTGATCCCTGTGGCACCCCACTAGTTACAATTTGCCAACCTGAAAATGACCCATTTATTCCGACTCTCTGTTTTCTGTCAGTTAGCCAATCCTCTATCCATACTAATATATTACCCCCAACACCGTGAGCTCTTATCTTGTGCAGTAACCTTTTATGCGGCACCTTATCGAATGCCTTTTGGAAATCCAAATGCACTACATCTACTGGTTCCCCTTTATCCACCCTGCTCGTTACATCCTCAAAGAACTCTAGTAAATTTGTCAAACATGATTTCACTTTCATAAAACCATGTTGACTCTGCTTGATTGTATTATGATTTTCTAAATATCCTGCTGTTACTTCCTTAATAATGGATTCCAGCATTTTCCCAATGACAGATGTTAAGCTAACTGGCCTTAGTTTCCTGCTTTCTGTCTCCCTCCTTTCTTGAATAGGGGCATTACATTTGTGGTTTTCCAATCTGCTGGGACATCTCCAGAATCCAGGGAATTTTGGTAGATTACAACCAACGCATCCACTATCTCTGCAGCCACTTCTTTTAAAACCCTAGGATGCAGGCCATCAGGTCCAGGGCACTTGTCAGCCTTTAGTCCCATTAGTTTGCCTTGTACTTTTTCCTCTAGTGATAGTGATTGTTTTAAGTTCCTCCCTCCCTACAGCCCCTTGATTATCAATTATTATTGGGATGCTTTTAGTGTCTTCTACCATGAAGACTGATACAAAATATTTGTTCAAAGTCTCTGCCATTTCCCTGTTTCCCATTGTTAATTCCCCAGTCTCATCCTCTAAGGGACCAACGTTTACTTTAGCTAATCTCTTCCTTTTTATATACCGTAGAAGCTCTTACTGCCTGTTTTTATATTTTTTGCTAGTTTACTCTCATAATCTATCTTCTCCCTCTTAATTATTTTTTTAGTCATCCTTTGCTGGTTTCTAAAAATTTCCCAATCCTCTGGCCTCCCACTAATCTTTGCAACATTGAATGCCTTTTCCTTCAATTTGATACCATCCTTAACTTCCTTAGTTAGCCACAGATGGTTCATCCTTCTCGTAGGGTCTTTCTTTCTCACTGGAATAAACCCTTGCTGAGAGTTATGAAATATCTCCTTAAATGTCTGTCACTGCTTTTCTACTGTCTTACCCTTTAATCTATTTTCCCAGTCCACTTTAGCCAACTTTGTCTTCATACCTTTGTAATAGCCTTTATTTAAGTTTAGGACACTAGTTTCAGACACAAGTTTCTCACCCTCAAACTGAATTTGAAATTCAATCATGCTATGAACACTCTTCCCTAGAGGATCCTTTACAATGAGATCATTAATTAATTCTGTCTCATTACACATTACCGGATCTAAAATAGCCTGCTCCCTGGTTGGTTCCACAACGCATTGTTTTAAGAAACCCAATTGACCCAATGGGAATAATCTCCAAAGTTTATATAGTGGGGGTGATTTTCACATCAGGTGGACAGTGGGTGGAGGGATTGAACCGCCTGCCCAATGGCATTGTTGTAATGTAGGAAACATGGCAGCCAATTTGCGCACAGCAAGTTTCCAAAAACAGCAATGTGACAAATGACCAGATAATCTGTTTTTTGATTGATGTTGGTTGAGGGATAAATATTGGCCAAGGACACCCAGACACCTGCTCTTCTTCGAAATGGGATCTTGTACATCCACCTGCGAGGGCAGACGGGGCCTCAGTCTCATCCAAAAGAAGGCACCTCCGACAGTGCAGCACTCCCTCAGCACTGCACTGGAGTGTCAGCCTAGATTTTGTGCTCAGGTCGCTGGAGTGGGACTTGAACCCATGACCTTCTGACTCAGAGGCGGGACTGCTACCCACTGAACCACAGCTCGGGGAAAACTCATACTCTTGCCTTGATGGCCAGTTACACAAGAGTGTTAGCAATGGCTAAGCCCATTGCCCAAGTCCTTCCCTTTAGGCGGCCTGCACAAGTGTCTTGTAACAATACGAAAACAGACTACAGATAATGGTAAAATATCTAGATTATTAGAGACAGAACCATTTTTAGGCGTGTAATCAGATTATTTAATGTGATGCACATACAGTAAAGGCAAAATTGAACAGAGTTAAGCAAACAGCCCTGTGGTGATATTTAGAGACAGGTGTCAAAGATTGACAAAGGAACTATTGTCAGAATAGTGACAGGGTAGATGCTGAGAGGTTGTTTCCCCTGGCTGGGAGTCTAGAACTAGGGGTCACAGTCTCAGGATAAAGGGTCGGCCATTTAAGACTGAGATGAGGAGGAATTTCTTCACTCAGAGGGTGGTGAATCTTTGGAATTCTCTGCCCTAGAGGGCTGCGGATGCTCAGTCTTTGAGTATATTCAAGGCTGAGATCGCTAGATTTTTGGGCTCTAAGAGAATCAAGGGATATGGGGATCGGGCGGGAAGGTGGAGTTGAGGTCGAGATCAGATCAGCCATGATCTTATTGAATGGCAGAGCAGGCTGGAGGGGCCGAATGGCCGACTCCTGCTCCTATTTCTTACGTTCTTATGTTCTATGTTCTAATAGGGCTCTTAGTAATGCCAAATGTTTCTATAACTCTGCGAGTTTGCACATGCGGCCACCTGTGAGCTGGTTAATATATTCACAAAGCTGAGGTATAGTTTTTATGCCTCTTATTTAATTTGTTTGTCAAGAGATTAGAATTATATTAAAACACCCCACTACTTGTAGCGTGATAAATATTTATACAACATTAAGTAGAGCAAAAAAGCATTTATGGCACAGGTGAGATGAGGGATTTGGGACAGAATTAGTGCATCACCAGCCTCCCTGACTGAGATAATAGCAACTCATGAATAGGTTTGCTAGAAGGAGAAAAAGACTGTGCAACCTTTTATATTGTGATTACCTAAGGCTCACTAGAGGCAATTAGCACAGGAGAGGGTAGGAAGTTCTGATCTGTAACGGTGGAGTTTAACCATATTATTTGTATATCTCTGATGTTTGCTGTTAATTAAATAACACGTTAGTTGCTAGTTTCCTCCTCTGTTCACACACTAGTGACTGGTGGTACCACGCAGCCCGGCACAACAAAGCTTTAGCAGATGTTGCAATTATACAATAAATGATATCCAGTCTTCCAGCACTTCACAAAATTCTACGGTATGAAGTCAATGGAAAAGATAATGGGCAGAATTTTCATTGAGCCGTGGAGGCGGGTTTGGAGGCAGGACTGGATTGAAAATAGCTGAATCGGGGGTCCCGACCCCATCCCGCCCCCAACCCACCTCCATGCCAGTTTCGCTGGAGGCGGGTACCCGACCTGTGCTGGGAGCCGCCTACCCGAGGCGGGAAGGGGATTAGTGGCAATAAACTGCCTGTTAACAGGTAGTTAACAGGCAGTTTTTTGCCTATTCCCTATTTTTATGCCTGAAATGTGGGCTCTCCGACAAGTCCCAACCACGCCATTTCAACGAGGCGGACCGTGGGTCTGCAGGGGTTGGAGGGGTCGATATGTCCGGTGGGCAGGTGAGTGATGGGTGCATGTGTGCAGAGGTAAGTGTGTAAGGTAAGTGTAAAGTGTGGAACAAAGTTTTACTTACCTTAACTTCCTCCTGCAGGTGTCAGCCCTTCAGGTCTCGGGAGTCAGAAATCTCACCGGCACAGAAAGCAGAATGGCCATTGAGCTGTCAAAAGCTGCAGCCTCTGCTTTTTGTTCTGCAGAGATCTCTAAATCAGCCTGAGAGGAAGGAATTAACCTAGAGTACAGATTGTCAGTATTTGACAGCTTCAAATAGCTGTCAAACGCTGATATTTCATCTGTCAAAAGCTCTTGACAGATGAAATGTCAATCTGTGACGTCACCTGTTGCCGGGTGGCCCTTAATTGGCCTGCTGAGCCCGCTGGGCGGGCTCAACAAGGTCAATCAAGTGAAAATACAGTGGGTTGACCACAAGTCGATGGAGGCGGGACTACAACCCAAAAAGTGGGAGTCCCGCCTCCATCCCGTCCCCAGTATCAAAATCCAGCCCAATGTCTCGTCCGAAAGGCGGCTCCTCCGACAGTGCAGCACTTCCTCAGTACCGCATTGGGAGTGTATGCCTGGATTTCACGTAGAACAGGCTGCCGACTCGCTGTCGCCCGCTTTGCGCTACCGCCAAACACCAATTTCACCCACTTTGGATTCGGCCCTGATTTTAACTCCAGGTCGATTCCCGCTCAGGCCTGAGCTAAAATTACAGTCGGGTCTCAATGATGTCATCGGGCCGCAACATGCATATGTAAAGAAGGACCCTGTTGGCTTCGGGTTCAGGAGAGCAGGTTAAAATTGCAGATGTTGCATTCGTGCCCTACTTTCAGACAGGTAAGAGCCAGGGCGATTTTAACTGCCCCACCTGCCAGGTTTCTGTTGAGCGAGTAGGGTTAAAACCGTCACCTGTAACTGTCTTTCTGCTTCTCTAACATTGCATAATCTTTCAGCTTCCCTTTGATTTTCACTTTGGCTCCCAGACTTCTCTGTTTCCTTGCTGTGTAGGAAACCCTATTTCAGGAAGTTGAGGACTCCTTTTCATTTACTGCACCTCTTGTGCGAGTCTGCATAATGTTCTCAGGTTAAGCCTTTACCGAAGCTTTTACAGTCCTTAGCGGGTAACATATTTTGTTTACTGACAGACTGAGTCGCATTTCAGGCTGCGAGCAAGACTCAAGGGTGATAAAGATAATGGCCCAAAAATTCGGCCGTTCCCGGGTGAGTACTCAATGCGTACTCACCCGTATTCATTCCTGAAGTGCCGGTTTCCTGCATGCACTGCGCATGCGCGGGAAACCGGAACTTCCGGTATGGTGAAGGGGGCGGTTCCTAGGTGAACCGCGTGCGCGCTAGAGGCTGCGCGCACGCAGCACACTTACATTTTTTTTCAGGTTTCAACGCGAGGGTAAGTATTGAAGATTCTACACTAATAAAAAGGAGGCGTAAGACCCCTTTTGAACAAGGTAAGTGGTTAATTAAGTATAATTTTAAATTTTTTTCAACAGGTTTATCTTTTTTAGAGACTTTAAAGAAAGGTAAGTTTATTTTTATAACTTTTAAAAAGTATTTTAATTTTTTCAAAAATTAAAATTTTTGTTTAAAGTGGTGTATTTATTTAACTATAGTTATTTTATAAATGTGATGGTTTTTTAAAAAATTTATTTGAAGTTTAGCTGTTCTTTTGGGGCCGATTTCAATTCACAGATTTGACAGGTCTCCTGTCAAATCTATGAATGAAAGATGGTCTGCTGCCGTTGGCTCTCCATGGCCCACGTGATCCCAGGGGTCGCATCGCACTAACTGCGCCCCTGGGACACGCAAGCACTGCACGCCGGCTCTTGGGAGAGGCCCGGGACCCGAAGTTCCTGTGGGCCCAAAACACAACGGCAGGCGCGGTGGGTAAGAGCGTGCGCGATCCTTACCCCCGCGGCAAGCCGGCCACGCGAATTTCTAGGCCAACATACAAAAAGGTCTGTTTTCTCCTCGATGTGCCTACATCTACTTTTTCATTCAAATTAACACCTAGAGGAACAATATCACCCCCTCAAAATAATTGAAATAACTTTACTCGAGCTGTTTGCGAGCGAATACCTAAAATTTATTTAACTGCGCTTTGTGGGATCTTGCTGTGTGCAAATTGGCTGCCGTGTTTCCCTACCTTACAACAGTGACTACTCTTCAAAAGGTATTGCATTGGGTGTAAAGCGCTTTGGGGCGTCCTGAGGTCGTGAAAGGCGCTATATAAATGCAAGTTCTTTCTTTCATTTGAATTGTTAGACTACTTTTTTGTAACTTCTCCCACAACCCAGCTGTCTATTATTCTCCTGTAAAGAGCTCAGTAGACCAGCACGGCTCGATATCAACAGTAAGGAACAGCAGAATTCATTAATTGTCCCTCATGCAGACCTCTTCCTGACAAGAAGGTTGCCCTTTGGAAAAACGTTTCTGACTGAGGGCCTTACCAGTAATAATCAATTAAAAGCAACGTTTTTTAAAAATTTGTTCATGGGATCTGGGCGTCGCTGGCAAGGCCAGCATTTATTGCCCATCCCTAATTGCTCTTGAGAAGGTGGTGGTGAGCCGCCCTCTTGAACCGCTGCAGTCCCTGTGGCATTTTCATGCCTTGAAAACAGCAGCAAGAAGGAACTTTGTGAATAAATTGGCAGCCTTTGTTTTTCTTCTCCAACTAATTAATTGAACAAATAGTCAACTTTTAACGTTTGGCATTACCTGCACATCAGGTCCTCTCCAGACTGGAAGAAACTGAGTAAGATTAAACCTTCCAGCATCCATTCAGCGAATCGAAATTGGCCATCAGAGAAACTGTGGTGGTTCTCCTTAAAAGCAGAGCAGGTTAAGGGGAGATCTGACAGAGGTGTCTAAAATTAGGAAGGGTTTTGATAGAGTAAATAAAGAGAAACTGTTTCCAGTGGCAGGAGGGTCGGTAACCAGAGGACACAGATTTAAGGTAATTGGCAAAAGAACCAGAGGGGAGGTGAGGAAACAAAATTACACAGCGAGTTGTTGTGATCTGGAATGTGCTGCCTGAATGGGTGGTGGATGTAGATAGCTTTCAAAGGGGAATTGGATAAATACTTGAAGGGGAAAAATTTGCCGGGCTATGGGGGAAGAGCAGGGGGGGAGTAGGACTGATTGGAGAGGCTCTTTCAAAGAGCCGGCACAGGCACGAAGGGCCGAATGGCCTCCTTCTGTGCTGTATCATTCTATGAACAGTGCTGCCAGCCATTTCTCTCGTCTCTCTAGGGCACAATGAACATAACAAACTTAATGCCAAAGGCTTCCGATGTCGTCGCAGCAGAAATACTCCCATATTTGGAAAACTGAGTGATCCATAACGAGATAAAGCTCATAGGGGGACCAGGGGATGGCAAATGTTCCTTCACAGTGCTCTTCACAGCTGAGGTGTGTGGACGAATGCAGATCCTTTCAACCTGCCTCAGGAATCTATAAAGTAAATGGATATCCATCCTCACAAAGAAACTCAAAGCATTAAATATGGGGCGTCTGGAATTGATGGGATGTCCCCTAGAATCCTTAGTAAAGTGAGTGGGAATGTAGGTGAAACTCTAGATTATATTTTAGAGGGCGCTTCACATATACAAGGTTTGCACTTGAAATTTAATCTTTATATTAAGGAAAGGGGATGAGGCGGGAATCTGGGAATTACAGACTAGGGAAAAAAGCCATCAATAGAGCAAAGGAACCATGAGGGGGAATGAGCTTAAAAACAATAGGTAGTACAAGGGTCGCCAAGCTTTCAGGATTGTCCTGGCATCTCCAGGAATTAAAAGATTAATCTCCTGGACACTGCTGCGAGCAAGACCCAGGAGAAAAATCATTAAGGGGCATTCAAAAGAATTGGGTGTTTTTTTTTCATTTTCTTAGAACACATTTGTTTATTAGTTTTAAAAATATTGGGGATGGGTAACAGGCAGTTTGACTGGGGGAGGTGGCCGGAGACTGGGGGTCGCGAGGCAAAAAGCTCCAGGAATACGTCCAAACCAGCGTTGGTAACCCTCGGTTAAACTCCACCAAAGGCTCAATGTCGGAAGGCTGTAAAGAGTTAAGGACAAGTTGACGAGCTCAACTGGGTATTTGCCTCAGCGATAAAGTGCAGAGGTTAATGATAAATAGATAAAGCCTGGGGTCAGCGATGAGTGGAGTTCTCCTGGGGCCTGTGTTGGGCTCCTCTGTTGTTTGTGCATTCATAATTCACGTTGGAGAAAGAACATCGAGTAACATTAATATAACATTTGCTGCTGATTCTGAATTACGGGGCCAAAATTTGCTGATACAAAGCTTTGTAGCCAGATGCCCAGTTTCAGTGAAATTGTTGTACTCAAAGGGATGTGGAAAAATTAAGCAGATGAGCTAATTTTGGCAAATAGAATTTAAATTGAAAATGCACAGTAATGACTATCGCTACAAGAAATGTTAACGTACGGGTAGATAATAGATAGATCTCCAGTGGCAAAGATTGAAAATCTAAATTATACATGGGTGATTATCAGCCACTGACTTGATAGTATCCAGTCACTCTGAAACAAAGACAGAGAATGTTGGAAATTTAGCAGTTCAGGTAGCATCGGTGGGGGGAAAGGACCCTTCTTCGGAACATAAGGAGCAGGGGTAGGCCATTCAGCCCTTCGAGCCTGCTCCGCCATTCAATAAGATCATGGCTGATCTTCTACCTCAGAGAATTCCAAAGATACACAACCCTTTGAGTGAAGAAATCTCTCCTCATCTCAGTCCTAAGTGGGCAACACGGTGGCATAGTGGTTAGCACTGGTGCCTCACAGCGCCAGGGACCCAGGTTCGAACCTGACCTCGGGTGACTGTCTGTGTGGAGTTTGCACATTCTCCCCGTGTCTGCGTGGGTTTCCTCCGGGTGCTCCGGTTTCCTCCCACAGTCCAAAAATGTGCGGGTTAGGTTGATTTGGCTATGATAAATTGACCCTTAGTGTTAGGGGGGGATTAAATATGTGGGGTTACGGGGATAGGATGGAATATGTTAGGGGGAATTAAATACGTGGGGTTAATGGGGTAGGGTGGGATATGTGTACTGTGGGGATTAAAGCAGGGACAGGGTACTGGATTTGGATGATCAGCCATGATCATATTGAATGGTGGAGCAGGCTCGACAGGCCGAATGGCCTACTCCTGCTCCTAGATTCTATGTTTCTAAATGACTGACCCCTTATTCTGAGACTGTGACCCCGTGTTCTAGACTCTCCAGCCAGGAGAAACATCCTCCCAGCATTTACCCTGTCAAGCCCCTTAATCATTTTATACGTTTCAATGAGATCACCTCTCATTCTTCTAAACTCTAGAGAATATAGGCCTAGTCTACTCAATCTGTCCTCATAGGACAATCCCCCCATCCCAGGAATCAGACTGGTGAACCTTCGTTGCTCTCCCTCTATGGCAAGTATATCCTTCCTTAGGTAAGGAGACCAAAGCTGTACACAATACTCCAGGTCTGGTCTAACCAGGGCGCTATATAATTGCAGTAAGACTTCTTTACTCTTATACTCAAATCCTCTTGTAATAAAGGCTATCATACCAAATCTTCTTTTTGTTCAAAGTCAATCCGATTCTGTTAACAAGCTCAGTAGGCTTCTCAGGTACTGGATTATAAGGCAAAGCAGGTTAGTTTAACTCCTTATAACTCACTGGACAGGCCACATTTAGAATGCTGCCTGCAAGTTTCAAAATTGAGAAGGGTTTTGATAGAGTAGACAGGGAGAAACTGTTTCCGCTGGCAGGAGGGTCGGTAACCAGAGGACACGGATTTCAGATACTTGGTAAAAAAGCCGGAGGGATGATGAGGTGAAACGTTTGTACACATCGAGTTGTTGTGATCTGGAACGCGCTGCCTGGAAGGGTGGTGGAAGCAGATTCAATAGGAACATTCAAAAGCGAATTGGATAAATACGAACAATGTTGCTCTTGAGCCACGCGGCCGCACAGCGATCTGCAGGTCCCGCGCAGCCGGCTCAACGGCGTTTGAATGGCAAAGACCCCGCTTGCGCGGGTAATTTGAATGGGCCGCGTACCCCCTTAAAGGGGCCGCGCACCCAAAATTAAAAATTAGCGGGAACATTGCGTACTAAAAAATAAATGGAAAAATTTGCAAGGGCTATGGGGAAAGAGCAGGGGGAGAGTGGGACTAATTGGATGGCTCTTTCAAAGAGCCGGCACAGGCACGATGAAGAAGACTTGAAGACTTGCATTTATATAGCGCCTTTCACGACCACCGGACGTCTCAAGCGCTTTACAGCCAATGAAGTACTTTTGATGTGTAGTCACTGTTGTAATGTGGGAAACGCGGCAGCCAATTTGCGCACAGCAAGCTCCCACAAACAGCAATGTGATAATGACCAGATAATCTGTTTTTGTTATGCTGGTTGAGGGATAAATATTGGCTCCAGGACACCGGGGAGAGCTCCCCTGCTCTTCTTCGAAATAGTGGCCGTGGGATCTTTTACATCCACCTGAGAGAGCAGACGGGGCCTCGGTTTAACATCTCATCCGAAAGACGGCACCTCCGACAGTGGGCCGAATGGCTTCCCTCTGTGCTCTATGACTGCACAACAAAGCTGAATACATGACTGACGATCATGAGTTGTGAGGACAGGCTCATAGAATTAGATTTGCTCTCCTGGGAAAAAAGATTGAACGAATCTCTGATCTAGTTCTTTTTTAAAATATCTAACTACATCAAAAGTACAGCTGCAAGCAGATTATTTAATATCAACCGTCCTTACAAGTCAGAGGAGCACAAAACAAAATCCTCAAAATGAAATGAGCGTTTAGTTTTTTTTCACTGCATAATCCAAAGATTGATTGGACGCCTGTTAAATAATATTATGTTGGTTAGCCTCTTTAAAAAGAATTTGGGCAGATAGCTGAAGGTTTTAAAGGTCATAGGGATAAGTATAGATCAACCGTTCTGTCGAATGCAATCCCAATCCTGCTGGGACCATGGAACCCCATCTGTGGAATCCAATTGGTCGACACTGAGTAATATAGATTGCAATTTTTGATATCATGGAGGCTTTCATTGATTGTCTTTGGTACCAGGGAGGAACGTGTCAGGGTGTCTCTACTTGGATGGTTTGCTGCAGCTATTCACCTATTTGAAGAGATAAACTGATACATTTCCCAACCCTCTGCTCCACCTCCTCCTTGAGTCTCACTCGACTGGAGCAGGAGTCCGAGAATCGAGTGTGGAGATCGCGGCCCTCCCCAGTATTGATTGGGAAATTGGAGGCACTGCAAATTGGCCGTGCGAAGCTCAGTGCCCGATATTCCAATCCTCGGTCCCACCAAACGAGGCTAGATGTGGCGAGCAGCGTCCTGAAAAATTTACCGCTAATTAAACTATGCATGAGGTGAATGGAGGTGTAAGGTACTTGGCATGGGGGTGAATGACAGCACAAGATATTGGGGGAGAATTTCATTGTAGCCCAGGATTGGGCGCTAACTTTTGAAAAGTTAGAGATTTAGCGCCAGGCGCTAATGATTCAGAGTGCACGCTAAATTAAGTGTTAGCGCTCAAAGAAGGGACTGGAACGCTAAATCAAGCGCTAATAGAAACATAGAATCTTGGAGCAGGAGTAGGCCATTCGGCCCGTCGAGCCTGCTCCACCATTCAATACGATCATGGCTGATCATCCAAATCCAGCACCCTGTCCCTGCTTTAATCCCCACAGTACACATATCCCACCCTACCCCCATAACCCCACGTATTTAATTCCCCCTAACATATCCCATCCTATCCCCATAACCCCACATATTTAATCCCCCCCGAACACTAAGGGTCAATTTTTTTATCATAGCCAAATCAACCTAACCCGCACATTTTTGGACTGTGGGAGGAAACCGGAGGAAACCCACGCAGACACGGGGAGAATGTGCAAACTCCACACAGATAGTCACCCGAGGTCAGATTCGAACCCGGGTCCCTGGCGCTGTGAGGAACCAGTGCTAACCACTATGCCACCGTGTTGCCCAATGACCTAGCTCAGTGGCGTTAGACTCAAAGCGCTAAGCAATTTCAGGTGCAGTCTAATCGCGAGTCATCATTGCCACAGGCTCTTTCCTGTCCTTAAAGGGGAGGTTCATTCATGCTGCAGAACCACATTCTCAGCATTGCTGGTTCTGCAGCGGTCTCAGCAAGCATCAGAAGGCCAAGGAGAAGGAACTGGACCACTGAAGGAGGTGTCACTATGGCAGATCAACCACCCAGGGAGAGAGCTCACAAATTCTGCCACCAATCATTGGAGGCCTTGGTCCTCGCTGTGGAGAGACAGAGGACGGTGCTGTACCCGGCAAGTGGCAGGAGGCCCTCGCCGCAAGTCTTCCGCACCATGTGGAGGGAGGTAGCCCATCAGGTCTCGGGCAGCACTGTGGTCCCCAGGACCCACACACAGTGCAGGAAGAAATTTAACGACCTCACTCGGGTGGTCAGGGTGAGTCAATGCCTCAACAAATGCTACATACCACCGTCTGAACAACAGTCTTCACACACTGGCCAAAGCACCACACCCCCAGCACTCACCTACCAACAAACTCTACCTACCAACACTCACACCCACATCCCACACCTTGCACACAATGACAGCTATTCAACTATGGCAGGCACATCTCCCAAACACATTGCTCCACATTCACTCACACACTTTCCTTTCTCTTGCAGGCCAAGGTCGCTCACAACAGGAGGGAGCAGGAGCACACAGGCGGGGGACAAGCCGACACCCAACCACTGTCTGAGCTGCAGGAAAGAGTGCTGCAAATCACTGGGTGCCAGGTGGTGGGCACCGTGGCCACCGGCGACGTTGACCCCCTTGGTGACAACAACGGGATGTTCATCCCTACTCCTTCTTCTCACATCCCACTTCCCCCTCACCCCACAAGCCTTTCCCACTTTCCAGCTAATCATGCTGTATGGATGACTTTCTCCCTTCCTGCCCCCCCTCCCCTCACCTTAACCCAACTCTTGTGCCTTTATGCTTTCAGATAATGAGCAAGCACCTGAGCAGCCTGTCCCTGAGGGTGAGTTCGCACGCGAGTTCTGCTGCACAGGACTCAGATGAAGACCTCGATGGGGAGGCCTTTAGAAGAATGGTGATGGGCATGCACACGGAGATGATAGATGCAATGGCAAGGATGCCTGAGAGCCTCTCGGCAATGGTAAGGAGCATGGAGGAGTCTGCCTCCAACATTGCACAGAGCTCTGTGCACACCATGGGACCCATCATTTGTAGTCTGCAAAGGATGGTGGACTCCCAGAGAGACCGTGGTGACCCAGACCTCATGCCGCGTGTGATGGGCGATGTCGCAGCTTCCATTTCAGCACAGGCGGAAGCCATGCAACGTCTTAGTGCTGTAATGCAGTCTATGCTTGGTGCCATCGATTCTTGGACTGCTCTCATGCAGTCTCGGCTTGATGCCACACAAGCTCTGACTGCTGCCATCGTGGCTGGGTCGCCCACCATCCACCGGGGCTTTCACGGTGTTGCAACAGGCCAGCAATCTGTGCTCCAGCAGATTGGTAGTGATGGTCGCCTCCAGTCCAGATCCAAGGTCATCCCATCCTCCGTCGTCGAAGTACAGTATGCAGACGACGCTTGCCTCTGCGCACACTCGGAGGTTGAACTCCAAACCATCGCTAACACCTTCACCGAAGCATACGAGAGCATGGGCCTTACACTCAACATCTGTAAGACAAAGGTCCTCTACCAACCTGACCCCGCCACACAGTACTGCCCCCCGATTATCAAAATCCACGACAAGGCCTTGGACAACGTGGACCACTTTCCATACCTCGGGAGCCTACTGTCAACAAGGGCAGACGTCGATGACGAAGTCCAACACCGCCTTCAGTGTGCCAGTGCAGCCTTCGGTCGCCTGAGGAAGAGAGTGATTGAAGACCAGGACCTCAAACCCGGCACTAAGCTCATGGTCTACAGAGCAGTAGTGATACCCACCCTGCTGTATGCCTCAGAGACATGGACCATGTACAACAAGCACCTCAAAGCACTGGAGAGGTACCACCAACGCTACCTCCGCAAGATCCTGCAAATCCATTGGCAGGATAGGCGCACCAACGTCAGTGTTCTCGCTCAGGCCAACATCCCCAGCATCGAAGCTTTGACCACGCTCGATCAGCTCCGATGGACGGGCCACATCGTCCGCATGCCCGATACGAGACTCCCAAAACAAGCGCTCTACTCGGAGCTCCGACACGGCAAGAGAGCCCCAGGTAGGCAGAGGAAACGCTTCAAGGACACCCTCAAAGCCTCCTTGAAAAAGTGCAACATCCCCACCGACACCTGGGAATCCCTGGCCCAAGACCGCACAAAGTGGAGGAGAAGCATCTGGGCAGGCGCTGAACACCTCGAGCCTCTTCGCTGGGAGTAAGCGGAAGCCAAGCACAGGCAGCGCAAGGAGCGCACGTCAACCCAAGCACCCCACCCACCCGCCCCTGCAACCACCGTCTGCCCCACCTGTGACAGAGACTGTAGGTCCCGCATTGGACTCATCAGTCACCTGCGAACTCATTTTTAATGTGGAAGCAAGTCATCCTCGGTTCCGAGGGACTGCCTAAGAAGAAGAGTGATGCTGAGGTGCTGCCCCGGGGGAGTGGCAGTGGATCAGTGGAGCAGGAACCTGTCGTCCTCTCTCAGGATGACAGCATTCCTGCTCCCACCACTGGCACTCCACCATTACCCTTGTCTCTGCCTGTCATCCAGCAAGCCCAGACTGCTGCCGCCCATGCTGAGGTGGTGCAGTCTACAGCCGGGACTTCCAGACCCAGAGCTGGTCGAGGGCGTCCTGCAAGGCCATCTGAAGTCTCCCGCACGGACACTCAACAGCCTTCCACCAGCCGTGCTGCAGCCACTGAGCCAACACTTCGTAGGAGCACTAGAGTAGGCAAAGCACAGTAACAAGAGGCACTAAGGGTTTGCACAAGGGTGAATAGTTAATATTGTTGTTGTAAATATGTGTTCACTGATTATTGATAAATTTATTAATTGGCTTTGGATTATTTTGTGGTGTCTCTCATTTCAGCTTTGCGCTGTGATATGGCCTGTGACAGGGATGGACTAATGGGGATGCGGTGAGCAACGGGGATCTTGGGTTTAATTTATTGGAACCGCAGTCTTATGAGGCCGATTGAGTGGCTGCCTCCTCCCTCGCTCCTGTTCCTCCTCCTCCTCCTCCTCATCTTCCTCTTCCTCCTCGTCCTCCTCCTCCTCTCCCTCTTCCTCCTCCTGAGGAGGTCCCGCAATCCCTGTTGGCAAGGGCTGGACTATCATGATGGCCAAGTTGTGGAGCATGACAACGAAATGGGACACCCGCTCCGGTGAGTACTGGAGGGCTCCTCCCGAGCGGTCAATACAGCGGAACTGTTGCTTGAGCACCCCGATGGTCTGCTCGATGATGTTCCTTGTGGCGGCATGGCTCTCATTATATGAGTGCTGTGCAGGAGTGTTGGGGTTGAGGAGGTGTGTCATGAGCCAGGTGGAGAGCGGATAGCCCTTGTCTCCAACCAGCTAGCCACGAGCTTGATGTGGTGGCTGTAAGAGTGCTGGCACACCGGTCTGGCGCAGGATGAAGGCATCATGCCTGCTGCCAGGAAAGCGGGCATTCACAGTGAGGATTCGCTGTCTGTGGTCGCACACCAACTGCACATTAAGTGAGTGGTAACCTCTGCGGTTACGGAAGATCTCAGGATTGTTATGCGGTGCCCGCAAAGCCACGTGGGTGCAGTCAATGGCGCCCTGCACCATGGGGAAGCCCGCCATCCTGGCAAAGCCACATGTATGTTTGTCCTGCTTCTTTCTGGTGATGGGAAAGGAAATGTAGTGTCTTCTCCCTCTGTGACCTCTCGGATGCAGCGATGGACGGCGAACTGCGAGATGTTCGCTATATCTCCTGTTGCAGACTGGAAGGATCCGCTGGCGAAGAAATTGAGGGCGACGGTGACCTTGACTGTCGACTGGGAGAGCCATGGTCGCCCTGCTCTGAGGCTCGAGGTCTGGTTGCAGGAGGTGACAGAATTCAGTGACCACCTCCTTGCTGAAGCAGAGGCATCTAATACACTGCTCCCGGCTTAATTGGAGGTAGGAGAGGTGCTGTCGGAATACGCTCGGAGAGTAAGGCCTCCTGTTGAGAGCCGTGATGGCCCTCCTCCTCCCTCCTCCCTCTGGCCACATGTTCCAATCTGCCTCCGCTCCCTCCGCAGTAGATCCTGGAGGGCGAGGTCGTCTGCCAGTACAGGTCCCATTAATGTAACCAAGTGTAGCACTTTGATATCTTGCCAGAATAAATGTTACTAATTTTGAGTAGCCACAACACTCCTGAAAGTAAAAAAACCTTTAAATGACTCAATTAAACTGTTGCACAGTCTGAAACTGACAAGGAAGCAGTGAAACAGCACTAACCTGACAGTTGCGACTCATCCCTTTAAGTAGCGCCCCTGGAGCCACCATCCACCTGCTTGACGCCTCCTCTCCCTGTCGTTATCGGGACTCGCCGCTAAGGCAGGGGGGCCATAATCAATTTGGCAGATCGGGCGTCCAGTGAGCGTTGCACACTCACTGACGTCAGGATCTGCCTGGCGCTAAAGGCCCAGGCGCTAACTGCTAACGGCGGCGCTAAGGGACAACTGGATTTGATGTGCGGCGCTGGCTTCGCTTCGCCCCGGCGCTAGTGCATTAGAGCCCCGTTAATGCTCCCGCCAGGCGCTAACGGGAGGCGCTAACCAACTGAATTTCTCCCCCATTGTGTCTCATGTAGTGATCCCAAAACCCACTTTCATTTTACACAACGCAGCAGCCTCCTTTGTTACAGCAAGGCTTATCCTTAACTGTATTCCAAACGGACTTGGGATCTGTCCTGTTTGAACACAGACAGAAATACTTCCATAAAAATACCATTTTCTAACCAGCACATTAAATATGTAGTGGTCACTCAGTATGAAGAAGGAATCTCGAAACCATTCAATAGGACGTGACATTTGGAACAACGTTACTGATGAGGAATTAGGGGGAACGGGGGGGAGCGGTGTAAGCGAGACAATATTAACTGGAAGGTATAGAGAAGCAAATAGATCCTATCTGTGGCTAATTTATACCCAGGACTATTATTTATATCCCATTCTTCTGACAAATGCAAGTCTTGCCACATGACTGTTTTGGGGACGGGTATAACTGAAATGGTCTTTAACTAAAGAAAGACTTGCATTTCTAAAGCGCCTTTCACGCCCTCGGGACGTCCCAAAGTGCTTTACAGCCAATGCAGTACTTTTGAAGTGTAGTCACTGTTGTAATGTTGGAAATGTGGCAGCCAATTTGCACAAAGCAAGCTCCCACAAACAGCAACATGATGATGACCAGATAATCTGTTTAGTGATGTTGATTGAGGGATAAATATTGGCCAGGTTTCCAGGGAGAAGTCCCCTGGTTATTTCAAAATAGTGCCATGGGATCTTTTACGTCTACCTGAGAGGGCAGACGGGGCCTCGGTTTAACATCTCATCCAAAAAGTGGCACCTCCGACAGTGCGGCGCTCCCTCAGCACTGCACTGGGAGTGTCAGTGTAGATTTTTGTGCTCAAGTCTCTGGAGTGGGACTTGAACCCACAACCTTCTGACTCAAGAGGCAAGTGTGCTACCCACTGAGCCACACCTGACAGCAACTGGCAGGAGGTGTATAAATCAAGTCAGGATATCCTGCACGTGCCAAATAATCAAAAGTAAAATCACTCCGAGACAGCTGTGGCCAGTGAACAGAAATGTCTTTGAATTGGTCTGGGCCACAGGTAAAGGCACATAGCATTCATTCAACTTTAAACCCTGAATAATTATTTACAGGGCCCTCGACAGCCCACAAGTCAGTCAGGTTGAATCGCCAGTACCAGAACTGTCAGGAAGTCGAGGGCACTTTATCCATATGTTCTGGGGTGTCACACGGCTTACTAATTTTGGGAGAAAGTCAGGGAACTCTTGGTAAAAGCGTCAAGGATACACCAGTCCTCACTGCTGGCTTCGTGCTTGATGGGTGAACCGTGTGGGTGTGGGTGTTGATGTGCGTGAGTGTGTGAGTGTTTGTGAGTGTAAGAGTGGTTGTAAGTGTGTGTGTGTGTGAGTGTAAGAGTGGGTGTGCATGTGAGTGTGAGAGTGGGTGTACGAGTGTGAATGAAAGTGGGTGCACATGTGTGAGTGTGTGTGAGTGTGAGAGTAGGTGTGTGAGTGTGAGAGTAGGTGTGAGTGTGAGTAGCTGTGAGAGTAGGTGTGTGATTGTGAGAGTGTACATAGATACATAGATACATAGAAGATAGGAGCAGGAGTAGGCCATCCGGCCCTTCGAGCCTGCTCCGCCATTTAATGAGATCATGGCTGATCCTCCAATTCAGTATCCCGTCCCCGCCTTCTCTCCGTAACCCTTAACCCCTTTTGCCTGTAGAAATACATCTAATTCCCTCTTAAATATATTTAATGAGCTGGCGTACACTGCCCTCTGTGGCAATGAGTTCCACAGGTTCACCACCCTCTGAGTGAAGAAATTCCCCCTCATTTCTGTCCTAAATGGTTTAGCCCTTATCCTTAAATTATGTCCTCTAGTTCTGTTCTCACCCGCCAAGGGAAACATTGGCCCAGAAATTGATCTCGCTCTGTTCCCGCGGGGGTAAGCCTTTCCCGCGATGTCTCACCTCGCTTATGCTTTTTCTGATCCAGCTCGCACGAAATTGATGTTCCAGACATCAGCTGTGCTGGGCTTGCGTATCCCAGCGGCGTAGTTAATTCGTGCGAGCTGTGGGATCACGTGACTCAGTTAGAGCCAATGGCAGCACACCATCTTCCATTCATAAGTCTCACAGCATGGCTGAGAGACTTATGAATCTTACACCCCCCCAAAATAACAGCTAAACCTCAATTAAATTTAAAAAAAAAACCATCACATTAATAAAATAAGTATAGTTAATTAAATTAACCATTTTAAATAAAAAATTAAATTTTTGAAAAAATTTAAAATCTTTTAAAAAGTTATAAAAATAAACTTACCTGTCTTTAAAGTCTATAAAAAAGATATACCTGTAAAAAAAAATTCAAAAAAATACTTAATTCACTACTTACCTTCTTAAAAGCGGGTCTTACTCCTCCTTTTTACATTTCCAAAATCTTCAGTACTTACCTGCGCGTCCAAAGCATGAAGTGCACAGCGTGCGCGCAGCCTGTAGCGCGCACGCGATGCACTCCGGCCCCGCCCCCTTTTCGGAAGAGCAATTGCCGGTTTTCAGCGCATGCGCAGGGCATGCAGAAAACCGGCAATTGGAGTGGGAATACGCGAGAGTATGCAGTGCGTACTCTCGCGTCCCGGGATCAATTTTCGGCCCATTCCTTCTGCATCTAGTCTGTCTAGACCTGTCAGAATTTTATACACTTCTATGAGGTCCCCTCTCAATCTTCTAAACTCCAGTGTGTACATCCCTAAACTACATAGTCTCTCCTCATAGGTCAATCCCGCCATTCCTGGTATCAGCCTGGTGAATCGCCGCTGCACCCCCTCCATGGCAAGAACATCTTTCCTCAGATGAGGCGACCAAAACTGTACACAGTACTCGAGGTGTGGTCTCACCAGTGCCCTGTACAGCTGCAGCAAGGTATCCCTGTTCCTGTATTCCAACCCTTTTGCTATGAAGGCCAGCATACCATTTGCCTTCTTGATCGCCTGTTGCACCTGCATGCTCGCCTTCAGTGACTGGTGTACAAGAACACCCAGGTCTCTCTGTACTTCCCCCTCTCCCAATTTATTGCCATTTAAATAATAATTTGCCCTCCCGTTCCTGCACCCAAGGTGGATAACTTCGCACTTGTCCACATTATAGTGCATCTGCCATTTATCCGCCCAATCACCCAGTCTGTCCAAATCGCTCTGGAGCTTCCTGGTCTCCTCCTCTGAGCCCACCCCCCCTCCTAGTTTAGTGTCGTCTGCAAATTTGGAAATGCTGCATCCGACTCCCTGATCCAGGTCATTAATGTAAATTGTGAACAGCTGGGGACCCAGGACAGATCCCTGTGGTACCCCACTTGTTACTGCCTGCCATTCAGAAAATGAGCCGTTTATTCCAACTCTCTGTTTTCTATCTGACAGCCAGTTCTCTATCCACATCAATACTTTCCCCTTTATCCCATGAGCTTCAATTTTCCCTGCTAATCTTTTATGTGGGACCTTATCGAAGGCCTTTTGGAAGTCCAGGTACACCACATCTACTGGCTCTCCCCCATCTATTTTACCAGTTACTCCCTCAAAAAATTCCAATAGATTAGTCAAGCACGATTTACCCTTTGTAAATCCATGTTGACTCTGTCCTATCCTGTCCCCATTTGCTAAGTGCTCCGCTATTTCATCCTTAATGATGGACTCCAGCATTTTGCCCACAACTGATGTAAGGCTTACAGGTCTGTAATTACCTGCTTTTTGCCTACCCCCCTTTTTGAATAGTGGGGTAACGTTAGCTTCCCTCCAATCCATGGGCACTGTTCCCGAGTCTAATGAATTCTGAAAAATCATACTTAGTGCATCCGCTATCTCTAGGGCCACCTCCTTCAGCACCCTAGGATGCATGTTATCAGGCCCTGGGGATTTGTCCGCCTTCAATCCCTTTAGCTTCCTTAACACCATATCCTTAGAGATATTGACTTGCGTCAGTTCCTCCTTTGCAAATGTCCCTATTTTTCCCGATATCCCAGGGAGGTTTTTTGTGTCTTCCTTCGTAAAGACTGACCCAAAGTATGCATTTAGTTGGTCTGCCATTTCCTTATTTCCCGTTATATATTCCCCCGTATCTGACTGCAATGGGCCAACTTTGGTTTTCACCAGTCTTTTCCTCTTGATATACTTATAAAAGCTTTTGGAGTTAGTTTTTATATTTTCCGCCAGCTTGCTTTCGTAAGCTATTTTGCCCCTCTTGATTAAGCCCTTTGTCCTCCTTTGCTCTATCTTAAACTGTTCCCAATCTTCCGCTCTGGCGCTTTTTTTGGCTATTTTATACGCCCTATCTTTGGATTTTATGCTGTGTGTGTGAGTGTGAGAGTAGGTGTGTGAGTGTGAGAGTAGGTGTGAGTGTGAGAGTAGGTGTGAGAGTAGGTGTGTGATTGTGAGAGTGTGTGTGAGTGTGAGAATGTGTATGTAAGTGGGTGTGTGAGTGAGAGTAGGTGTGGGAGTGTGAGTGTGAGAGAGTGTGTGAGTGTGAGAATGTGTGTGTGAGTGTGAGAATGTGTGTGTGAGTGTGAGAGTGTGTACGTGAGTGTGAGAGTGTGTGTGAGTGTGTGTGAGTGTGAGTGTGTGTGAG